>JAVJHS010000598.1:0-19536 GCA_032873175.1 Leptopilina drosophilae | reverse complement strand
ATAACTACAACTCCGACAAAAAAATTTATTTTATTGACTGACTCATAGGAAACCTTCAGAAGGAAGTATAACATATATATGCAAAAGTTGATTTTCTTTTAATTCTAAATTTAAATAAATCTCTGAGTTAAAAAATGCATTTTAATGCACAAAATAGCCCCAGCAAAAATATTTACTATTTACTACCAGCTTGACATAACATTATGAAATTAGCGCATAAAACTAATTGTAGAAAAGTATTCTCAAATAAGAGCGTTACAATCAACAGTAATTAAACTGTGCTTCTGCTTGGTTATTATAAAGGCGTGTTTTTTCGAATATTAAGGTGTTTTTTAATAAATCAACGGTTGCCAAAGGACTGAAATATAAAAGGACACAACTATGTCTGTCCTCTTCTGTAATATGTGTTGTTGTAGCAACTGTTGATCCATGAATTTGCACCTTTACACTGTACGCCACAGGCGCCACGGAACTGACATTTTATGTGACACCACGGAGCTGACATTTGACATTTAAACTAACCTAATTCCCACAATTTTGAAAAATAAATCTTTTCTTTTGGCAGATAATTTGTTTCTAATATAATCTTCAAAAAATTGTAATAATTACCATAGAGAGTGTTTACATTAAAAGAATAGTAATACCACGGTACTGACCACTTTTTTGTGAACTTCACATTTTTACAAAAAAAATTGTTTTTAAGTGTAGAACTTGAAAATTTTAAACCTTTTTTTACTGATATTTGTTGCTAATGGATCTTATTTTAGATTTTAATTCTCAGTTAACATGAAAATGTGCCATAAAAAGTTAAATTATAGGGAAAAATATCTTCAATACAAAATTGAAAAAATTTGTGGACAAAACTATTTTACATTTTATAATTTTATAAGAAGTATTAGAAGATGCATTATATGTAGAAATTGTTCAACTATATACATAATTCATATTACAAAAATTCTCGTTTTCAGTTTCAGCGTTTTTAATAAAATTTCTGAATTTTAACTTAAAGTTTTAAAAAACGGACACGCCACGGAGCTGAAATTTTGGAGGGAATTCTGCAATTTATCAAAAAATATAATATCTATTTGCACATATTTGTGGTTGCGAATAGGTTTTATATATACCTGTGAAGTGTATCCATACCTAAGCAAAAATTTTTTATTTTGAATGTATTTTCTGTGACGCCGCCAAGTATTACAGTTACGTAAAAATTACCCATATAAATTACATAATTTCGCATAAGTCATATAATAAATTATATTATATATTATTACATATAATATTACATAATAATTATATATTATATAATAATTATGTACTATATTATAAATTATATTGTTAAATAAATATTAACACAATTATTATAGTTAAACCTTACTTTCCATACCTCGTTCTCTATCTTCGTTATTTTTCCTCTTTTTTTCTTTTTATCTATCTGTGAGTGAGAAAAGAAAATTAATCAGCCAATAAAGAAATAAGACGCTCTTTTGGTATTTTCGCTTAAAAGTGAAATTCCCCACTTTCCTTACCCTATCAAATTCTGTTCCTCTCTTTCTATCTGACACGGAAAATGATGAAAACCTGATACCCCCTTCTAAACCCAAAAAGTAGGCGTTACTTTCATAACTATTCGTCTCTTTTTCGCTCCTACTCTAAACTAAAAGGAGAGACAATACCTCCCTCTCTCTCTCTCACTGTAGCTTAAAAGTGAAATTCCCCACTTTCCTTACCCTATCAAATTCTGTTCCTCTCTTTCTATCTGACACGGAAAATGGTGAAAACCTGATACCCCCTTCTAAACCCAAAAAGTAGGCGTTACTTTCTTAACTATTCGTCTCTTTTTCGCTCTTACTCTAAACTAAAAGGACAGGCGATACTTCCCTCTCTTTCTCTCTATCAATCTTTCTCTCTCACTGCGGACGGAATGTACACGCTCTGGACAGACTGAATGAATGAATGAAAGAATGAAAGAATACGAAGATTATTATAGTCAATTATTTTCTTTTTCAAATGATGAAAATAATTTGCATAATTTATCTTTTTTATTCGAAAACCTTCAAAATAATTATTATGTAATTAATTTATTAATAAAAATAGTATATTTCGTAACGAGTGCGAGCAGTTGCCAATTCGCCTACAGTTTTTTTCCAAAAAAGTGCTCGTTCAAAAATTGACAACTGCTAGCACAAGTTACGAACGATATTTTTCATAACAAGGTGCAAAAAGTGCTCTTTTTGCACAGCGTTATGAAAACATTATTTTGTATGCATTTCTACGTTCTGCTTCTATTTCAATCGCTCGCCCTGTGAAGTTCACGCTTGGGAACTAAGCCGCGTTTTCTCGTGGACAAAAAATTCTGCATATTTGTAATTTTAAATATTTTTATTAATTACAATTTAATGAATTGTACCTTTAGAGGTAAAAATTAACAACTTAATTTTTAGTCTTTTTAAAAAATTATTTTTATGAATAAAAAAATTTTTTAAAAATGTTTTTCATATTTTTTGTTTAAATTTAACATATTTTATATTATGTACATTTTTATAAACGAAAATCCTTTTATTTGTGTTGCGTGAATTTTTTTATTATTACAAAATATTATTTTAATCATTCTCAACAAAATAAAAGTTACTGCCTTGTTTTATCATACTGTTATGCCTTTACGTAGGCAACCCGCTTTACTCCACCTTTCTGTTGTGCGGGCATTTTATTCCCAAATCAAGTCACCTACATTTGTCAATTGAAATCGTAGAAATAAGATTGTGGCTCATAGAAACATCGAATCAAGATAAAAAATGCCCAGTAAAGGCCCACTTTTTCGATTAAGTGCTTAGTTTCTTTTTTAAAACTGATCAAAGTGGAAAAATACAGAAAAGTGGGGGAGAGTGGGTTGGCAACACTGACCAGTTCACGACCTGTAACGCCGTTAAATTACACTCAGATTAGGCCTAACTCAGATGCATTAATGCTGTCCTTCCGGTTTAAAGGAAATTTGGAAAGTTGTGTCATTTCTATCAAATATTCCTTAGTTCGTGACATACGAATGTTTTCATCTGTCATGAACTGAAAACATTTTGACAGAAATCATACGCCTTTGCAAAATACCGTCAAACCGGAAGGACAGCATTAATGCATCTGAGTGTACATATGTACTATTCCTCGTCCACGTATAGATAATGGAAAACCTAGTCATGGCTATTTGACCCTAGGGGACAACAGGGCATTAACCAAAACCAACCAACTATAATGGAAGGAGTTTCGATCGAACCCTTTAAGAACGCGCTACCTGTTACAAAACTAAGTGATGTGATCATAAATCAAAATGTTTTATTATAATTAGTGAAGTGGAAATCAAAATTCGTACATTTATTTGAAAAACTTAAAAGTTTTAAAACCTAATATCAATGCAATAAAACTATATCTAAATAATCCCAGAACAATTAACTAACCCTAATAAACAAACATAATTAGTTGAAAGTTACAAATACATTTTACATCCATGTACATAATACGATAAACTACAGTGATCTGATTTCATCTACAACAAAAGGTAAAGGAAAAAATGAAAGTAGACTGAAAAGGTTAAAATTATAATTATATTGGCTATATACAACATTATCTCGATTATAAGAAAAGCGTACAAGTAAACAACATCGATATCAACAGGTGTCGCGAGTACCAAAACAAATTTTTCCTCACAAATTGACCTTTTATAACAACTCAACTACATCTTTTGTTTGGTTCGCTAGTTTTCATCACATTTGTAAGGTAATTGATTTGACTTGGCTTATAACGATATATTTCAAACATTTATAAATATATTTATATATACAATTCAATATTTAAGAGATTGAAATAAATTGAATCTTTTTGAGCGAATTAAAAAATAAATATTTATGTTTTTTTATTTTATTCTGTTTCTTGATATCTCCACCAAGCAATAATATTAAAATTATGAAATCAGACAATTTGTTTTCTTCTAATTAAAGACTATACTGTTTTCTACTACGAATTCAAACTTCGAGCTTCTTTGTTATTTTGATCATATTTACTTTTTCCTCTAAGAAATTTCTGCCACTAAATTAGAATAATAATAGTAACAGAAATTTTGAGATTTATTTCAAAATTCAGGGATAAATTTCCTTATATTTTATACAGATCCCGATTTAACTTGTCTGTTAAAAAAACTGAATTTAACTTAAACATCTCAAACTAAATTATTGTTTTAATGAATAGTAATAAATATAGCTATAGAAGGGAAGGGAAATATAACAATAATTATAGGATTTATGTCGGACTTATAACCAAACATACCGATATCATCATCAATAAGTCATTGCAAACTATAAGAATAATGATGACAATAATATACTAAATTTTTAAGGCATGTGAGTCTTGAACCGAATAGTGATTTCCAAGATTTAATACACTAACATGTTTAATTAACGGGATAATTTAAACTGAAATCATTATTTGAATAATAAACACTATTGTTTTACACTGTAATTAAATTTTTCTGGGCTTTTTGTTTTGTTTCTTTTCCCCACAACTTTTATACTTTACTGGTCATTTAGCATGACCAGACGACACAACCTCCATCACGGTAAGAGAGGAAACAGGAGAGGTAAAGGGAGGAATTTAGTGAATCAACAGACTGTAAACATGAATCAAAATCGTTCCAATTTCCGCAATCAAAATAAAAAATCTAATCCAATTCCCGAATCTAAGTCACCAACACCTGGTTCCTCTGGCACCTCAGCAACTGATTCACAAAAAGAGGATTCGAACATAGAAAACTCAAAAGACCGAGTTAAAAGAATCACTAACCAACTCTTAAGAAGACTAGATAGATCTACCCCTACTATGACGTTTAAAAATTCTTCTTTCAATTCCTCTCAAGAAAATAGTAAAAGAACTTTTGAAAACTTAGCAAACAATAAAATAGAAACTCGCCAAGAACGTCCAAATTCAATATCTCCCGATGTCTCTCACTCTAAGAAAAAATTTAGGGCGATAATCACAGGACTTACAGACACAAACTCTCTTCAAATACAATCCGATGTAGGAACATTTAGGGCCAGCTCACCAAGGACCCCTGATCAATTTTCACCAAACTTAGATCCAAACTCAGACTTAACCCATGATACGCAACACCAAAAAAACAATCCTCATTCACCTCAACAATCAAATCAGAATGACCCAGAATTCCAATGGGTTTCTCCTCACCTCTCACCTAATGACTACAAGCACCTCTACAACAGCACCCATGATTCTCCATATATGGTCCTCATCGAATCAACCAACCCCCAAAAGAACTTGGGAAAACTTGACCCAATAGCTATAGGGAAAAAATTCTCTAAATTGATTACGGGAGATAGAAAGATCTATATAAGTGGAAAAAAATCAAGTAAAAATCCTTTGCAACCTACTAGAAGATGCCAACTCTCTTCTATCCTCCACTGAGTTATTTGATATGGAACTAGCTTCATATATTCCACAATCTTTACTTTTCCGCAAGGGCAACATTAACGTCCAAAAAACTCATTCTGTTACAGAAATCATAAACAATCTAGACAAAGAAAATCATTCTATCTTAGCATCAGCGGTTAAAAGAAGGCAAAGAGGCAGTAATTCATTACTCGACTCAATTGAATTAAGATTCAAATCCGATTCCATACCCAAAACGGTATTTATCGACAGTGTGGCACATCATGTATATCCTGTCATCCCACAACCCAAAAGATGCCACAATTGCCAATTATTTGGACATATTTCAGCCCAATGCAAATCATCAAGATCAATTTGCGAATTCTGTGGGGGATTTCATGAGTTCACTAATTGTGATTACCAATCTTCTTCTAATTCCTGCTTTAATTGCGCAGGAGACCACAAATCCTCGTCTAGTATCTGCCCAGTTTATAAATATGAGTACTTAGTTATGAAGGAACGCTACATTCATAACCTCTATAGGAATGAAGCTATCTTCAATCTACAACAGAGAGGAATTTTAATGCTCAGACCTGATGATGTAGTAATTGAAGCACCAGAGATTTCTGAAGGATTAGACCCCTCAAACCAATCTTCTAAAGAAGACTCTCATATTTCAGATCAGACTAGTTCAGGTAACCCTAATGACTTACACCAAAACGAATCTAATAAAATAACATCCGCTCCTATCTCTAATCCAATGGGCAATATCTCTCATGAATCCCCTCCAAGAAACCTAATAAGCGATATGGATATGGACACAACACCAATCATAGAATCCACTAACCAACTTCATATCGGAACCAAAAACTCAACAATTCCAAATCCACAACCCATTCTTAATCAAACCAGGTTAACCTAATCGTTAATCAGTCTTAAACACAACATCCATTTTAAGTCTCACATGCCTTTATTGTACTACAGTTTATTTAGTAAAGTTTATTAGTTTATTTAAGTGTAAAACCGGGAAAATTACTGTTCAAAATGGACTTCAAATGCGCAACTTGGAATGCACGAAGCCTAATAAAAAAGAAGGTCAACTGCGAAACCCTTTTATTACAGTACAATCTAGACCTACTTTCGGTAACCGAAACATGGTTCTCATAAAAAACAATAATTATAAAATTAAAAGTTACTCATGCATCAGGTGCGACCGGAATTCATCCTCTCCAGGAGGAGGTACAGAAATATTTATTAAATCTTCTTACATATTCGAACAGATCGACCTATCAGGCCCTTGGACTGACATCCTCCAGATCGCTTGTATCAGGGTTAATAACCTCCTGGGTCGATTGTACATTGTCTCTGCCTATATTCCTCCCAATGCTAGAGTCTCAATCAATTTAATATCTGAACTAGCCATTAAAATCCCTTCTGACGGCAAAATTATTTTGATGGACGACTTTAACGCCCACCTTCCTGATTACGTACCTTATCGCCTCAACAAAATGGGTAAAATGATTAACTACTTGCAGGAGATCCTAAATGTCAACATTATCAACGACGGTGCCCCCACAATAAATCATACTCAGGAGTCGTTGGGTAGCGTACTTGATCTACAATTAGTGTCCTCTAATCTGTCTTATATTTGCACCTCAGAAACCCTGAATGAGAGCTTTGGCAGCGACCATTACCCAGTCACTTTGATCATCCCGAACAAATTAGAAATAAACTGTCAGAGCTCTACAAGGTTAAATCTTAAAAAGGTTAACTGGGTGAATTTAATGAACTGATTTTAGCCAACTTATCGGCTTTTGATGAACTCGAAAATAACTTTTTAATCAAATACGACTGTTTCACGACCTCCATAGTTGAATCACTGATCTCAGCGGGAGCTTATATTCCGAATAATTCAAACCCTTTTTCACCTATCAAACCCTCATGGTGGTCAGAGGATTGCAATATTATCCTGTTAGAAAAAAAGAAAGCAAGAAAAGCCTACCTCCTAAACCCAAACAGAGAAAACTTTGACCTATACTTGGAGATTAAGAAAAACTCGGAGAAAGCCTTAATGGAACAAAAAAAGAAATCGTTTAGATCTTTCTGCAACTCAATTTTACCCAGTATGGGTTCAAAAAGGATAAAGGATAAGGATAATAAGGGCTTTCTCATGCATATTCACGAAAACAAATATTAGGTCGAATGATCCAAACTCAAAGGAATTACTTAGGTTTTCGACCGATCTCTCTTACTTCAGCTTTGGGTAAACTGATGAAGAGGTTGGTCAATACCAGACTCGAACACTTTGTTGAACAGCAGGGCTTGATTCCGGATTTCCAGTTCGGCTTTCGTAGGGAACGCTTCTCGTTGGATTGTGTTTCATATTTGTCTGCTGATATCTTGAGAAACTTTGCAAGAGGGGAAAAAACTGTCGCTGTAGCTTTGGATATAAAAGGTGCATTTAATGCTCTTCTGCCTTCAGCTGTTTTAACCCAACTGACGGAGTTAGGGGTGCCCTCTAGAATACATAATTTCGTATCTTTCATGATAACAAATAAGATGCTCTTTTCTGGAAGAGAATCTTTCTCACCGCGAATTTGTGGAGTGGGGGTACCTCAAGGTGAAGTACTCTTTCCCCTCCTTTTTAATCTCGCACTCAGAGAAATCAAAACAGTTATCCAGGGGGATGTAGATATCTTACAATTTGCTGATAACATCCTATTGTATGCCTCGGAAAAGAACATGAATATTGGGATTGGCGGTTGTGACGTCACGAAGCAAAGATGGCTGACGAAGTAGGTAATTTTTGTTACTAAAGCAAGGGACACGTGTGTTTTTTCAATTTAAATAAAGAAAAAGTTAAAATGCTTCTCACTTTAAGTGAAATTTGTTCTTTTAGGGAATCGACACCCGCGTGTAGAAATTTTGTGAAGGGTGAAAAAATTCTAATCGCTGGTCACATTATGTTTTGTAGGCGAGGAAATAACACCGGCAATGGGAATTCGATTACGTTTTTTGTATTTTGCTTACAAACATCAAATATGACTTGCTGCCCACATGAAATTGACGGTTCAATTTCATCAACAGGTAAAATTATACAAATTAATTGTTCCTGTAAAGCTGGACTAAGTGAAAAATTGTTATTCCGTTTTTTAGGTTATGTTTACAAATATTCATATGTGTCAAAAAAGTATTATTTAAATGATATATTTCTCATAACATTCTCCTCTCTATTATTTCGTCCTATAATTTCTATTTTGCTAACATTATTAACTTTATTTTGGGGTTTTTTTTGGAAAGTAGTGGAAACTGAGGTTGGGATTTTTTCGCGGTGTACTATTACACCCATGAAAACAGCAAAACATTTTGCTTGCCGACGATTTTTTTGTAAAAGTAACGACACTTCGGTTTCTTCCTTCTCCATATCTCGAATAATTAAATTAAATTTTTAAAAATAGAACTGAGAAAATACTCTACAACACAAAAATTCCAACTTTTCTAATGGGGTTGTTGAGTTTTTTACCTACTTCGATTAATTTAAAGTTCCGCCACCAGATAGCGTATCGCAGTTTAGCCATTCCCAATAGCGCAGTCTTCGATCGAGGCGGCTATTAATAGATTAATTCCTTGGTTAGCTGAGTTGGGGTTTAGCGTTGCATCAGGCAAAAGTCAATTATGTATTTTTTCCAGAAATGCAGACAACCTTTCACAAGAGACAATTAGGGTGGGTAACAACCAAATTACCAATGACGGAAAGTTAACATACCTGGAGGTTATTATGGACCAAAAACTCAATTGGCACGACCACATATCCGACCTGGTGGTTCGAGCCAACAAATCACTTAACATTATCAGATCACTCGCAAAGGATACGTACGGGGCTCACCCGGATTCAATGCTGTCGGTCTATCATGGCTTTACAAGAGCACTGTTAGAATGGGCCTCCATACTTTTTGCCAATGCAGGGAAAACAAGGCTGTCAGCGCTGGACAGAGTGCAGTATGCGGCCCTAAGAGCGGTTCTGGGTTGTATGCGTACTTCCCCAATTCCAATTCTTCTCTCTGAGGCCGGAGAAAAGACCTTGGAGATCAGAAGATCATTACTTCTTCATAGAAACTGTTTATAATAAAATTTAGTAGTCCAAGCCAAAATACCATTATAGAATATAATATTTAAAAAAATAATAAAAAATGGAAAAGTAGAGGGGGAAAGAGAGGAGAAGAATAAAAATATATATACAAACAATTAAAATAAAATATCGAGTAACCAAATTATCCTTTTCTTTTACTGTTATAAGTTCTGGGTTTGATCAAGTATCTGTTCCGTTTGATTCAAAGGAATCAAACTTAATCGATATTCTAGTGACTTCATCCTAGTTTTCTCTTTTCTCCCTTCCTAAGTACCCTGCAACAAAACATAAATTCATAAAACTGATTAAGCGACAGGAATACAAAATAAAATCACTTAACCCTTTGCCGTGCATAAGCTTTCCCCACCTTAGAAAAAATCAGTTTGACAGTGGAATCACGTGGATAATATCAGGGCCGGAAATTAGTTTGATTTTGAGGTTATGTTTACATAGGATATGTAGATTTGATAAAAGGCTTTAATAATCAAATATACCTATGTTTAAAAAGTAATAAATTGCAAATACACTTCCACTTTATACAAAAAAGCAGATTTTTAGGTATTAAATATTATTTTTAAATATAATTTATTTTAAAATATAAATGGATTTATTTTTTAATTAGGTACGTTCCTGCAAATTCAGAACACTTACATTCTCACACATAACTAATTTATCAACACAAGCATACCGCCTTTTCTCATTGGTTGTTCCCCCAGAAAAGACTCTAAACGACATTTCGTAACACAAGAACGGCAAAGAGTTAAAGAAAGAAATAAGAAATGAATGACAAAATTTTTTTTTCTTTTTGTCTAACAAAACAACTCATTTCTTAATTTACTAAATAAATAAGGAGAAACAATTTAATCCATACTTTTGTATGCCAACAGAAATTTTTTATCTGATTTTTTTTACCCATCTCAACGAGAGTCTACATCACAATCCCACCAAACCATCAGGAGGTCTCTCACAACGGCGCATCCCTCGTAGTCAACGTTATGTAAAAGAACTGCACACTTGCAGAATCGGTGAAGTCAGATAAATCTCAAAACTACCTCGACTCACCAACCTTGGTATAGCCTCTAAAGTAACCTTGAATTTTATAATAAAAATCTACACTGGGAAAATTTATGTAAATTTATTGGCCGTGTATGCGAGGAAAAAACCTATGCTTGTATATCAAAACAAGCTTGAAACAAAACAATTACTAAGAAAATTACTGTACTGACTTGTCGAAGCCAATAAAAGAAGAAGAAGAAGAACCATAATGGAAAACCAATTGTTGAAAAAGATACTTTTTCTAACATTTAATGTATTTTAAAAAGTCTTAATTGTAATGTTAAAAAATCTGTTATTTTGTGTTTAAAATAATAAAATCTAATTTATTTTTAAGGTTTTTCGGATATAAATTTAAAAAATACATAAATTACGTATTATACGTATAATACTGTAGAAAACTAGGTTTTTGACATTGTAACCGCCGCACAGTGGTCGGAAGACGCTGTTTTGCGGGAAAAAAGCAGTTTTTTAAAGTTAAGGAATATAAAGTTATGATGACATAGTCTTCCTCAGAAAATTCTAAGGAACTTCATATTAAATGTTATTTTGCCCAAAAATGAGATGTTTGTTTATAATATAACATTAAAGTCATGTGAAATGACACTACGATATGAGTGTTACAACTGTACTTTCTTTATATTGGTTTATTTTATTTAAAGATTTAAAAATTTTATATTTTATGAATAGAATTTATCATTCCATCTTTTAATTATACAAAAATGTAAAGAAAATAGTATTATTTGTTTTTCATTCAATTTTTTTTACAATAATAAGGACGCAGTCTCATCAACATAAAAGTGGGGAAAAAGGGCCTTGAAAGAAAAGTAGGACTAGGTAGGGTTTTCTGTTTATGATTTTTATGTACCCTTATATGTCCTCTAACATTCCTGAAAAATACAGCTGCGACCATTCGCTCCATTTTTTGTTTTTCACTTTTCAGTGCAAGCGCGCATGTCAGTATTCGCGCTTGGAACCTACTCGTGGATACAGTGCTCAAGGGACAGATGATTACTGCTTCTGCTAGTATATTCATTTAGTTATTTAAAGTGTGGTTTGTGGTAAAAATGGTAACAAGACATGAATGTTAATCAAAAATTAGAAAGTTTTATGAAAGTATATCATTATTTTAATTTAGATGTCTGCCATATTGGATCTGCCATTTTGAATTTTTAAAATCCAATTGCAGATTTGTAATCAGCGACCCTGAAAACCCCCGAGTAACAAATTTGAAGCCAATATATGAAGTTTAAATGTTTTCGTCCGCCATATTGGATCCGCCATTCTGAATTTTTAAAAACTGACTTGATATCCGTAATCAGTGGCCCCAGTAACCACCGAGTAATAAGTTTCAAATGAATCCGATTAATTTTTTATTTCAACAGGCGCCATATTGGATCTGCCATTTTTAATTTTTAGAAACTGACATCATTTTTGTAACCAGCGACCCCGAAAACCCCTGGGTAACGAGTTTTATTTCAATTTATCAAAGCAGTTTTAAGAAAATAGTTTTTTCCCGCAATTTAGCATCTTCCGACCACAGTGCGCCGTCAATCGCAACATAACCTCTTCTTTTAAATTTACTTTCTGGTTTATTGTTGATAAGTAAATGATGGTATCTAATTGATTTAAATATTAGATAATTGAAGACTTTAAGGTAAATAATATATTTAAAAATTAATATAAATTTATTTTTCAGTGATATGGAATTTCAAAAGCTATTCAGACGGTGAAACTATTAATCGTTTTATTTAACTCAGGTAGTTTGTTTTTGATATAATTAATAATAATTACTTGCATGTATACTTATATTTATATGCATAATAAATTGAGTTTCTGAACATAAAATTTTTCAACAGGAAATAAAAAGAGAAAAATTGATCAAAGTGGATCTCAAAAACCGAGCAAAATTGATACGTTCAAAATAAATTTGGATTGCAATATTTTTGACATTTTAATCCTTTTTTGAAATTTAGCACAATTTATTCCACTGATTGTACTGTATAAGTAGAAACCAGGTAAAGTAAAATTCTTTTTTTTTGTCTTGCAAAATATAACCTAAAAAACAAAATATGACTTCTGCGCTTTTTTCTGATTTATTACTAGACAAGAAAAGTATTTCGAAAATTCTTATTTAATTGTTATCATTTTATAAATTAAAATAAATTTACTATACAGTTACTTACTTTTACTTCTGATTTGTAATTTTGTTATATTAACTTTAAAAAATAACCAAAGAATATTTTTTTTTATTTGTAAGTACTGTAAAAGCAAATAATTTTGCTTGTTTACTTAAGACAGAAAAAGTATTTTAAAAATCCTTATTTAATTGTTATCTTTTTATGAATTAGATTAAATTTACTATAAAATTACTTACTTTTATTAAAGATAAAAGAGAAAGTGAAACTTCTGATTTGTAATTTTGTAATATTAATTTTAATAAAAAAACCGAAGAATACGTCTTTAGAAAATAATCGTAGTTATATTTTTGATCCTTTTTTCTATACAATAAATATATTTATAATATTTTTTATATCAAATTTAATTCACAAACCTTAATTTACAATATATAATAAGATTTGAGGCCGCAAAAAAATAATTTTTACCCTTATTCATTACGCCCCGGGAGTTATCCAATACGCCCCGGCCTGGGGCGTTTTGGATAGCTTTGCATTGCACCAGAAAAATTATTGTAGAAAAAAACAAGAGTCATATCGAGACGTTTTTTTTAAAGCTGAGATACCAGAGTAACTTTTCCAGAAGAAAAACATTTAATTAAAGCAAAAACGGACGAGAAAAAGCACAAAGAGTTAAAAGTTAGCCATTACGCCCCGGTCTCCCCTACAGAGGAATACAGAGGAATACAGAGGAATAAACTGAGCGTAAAAGGCTCTAAAATTCAAATTACGAGTTGAAATAAGGAATAGAAATATTAACTCAATTACTTAATTACTGAAATAATAGTAATAATAATTGCTTTTAATTGTGAAATTAATTATTAAAAAAAATTAATAATGGTAAAAAATAATATTAGATAATATTATTTTTAGAAAAATAACAAACTTTGTTTAATAATTAAATTCATTATTGAAAAAAATTGTTAATAATATATAATAAATAATATTAGTAATTTTTTGGTTGTTTGACCGTATGATATATTTTGTTTAATAATGATAAGGCCTAAATACGGTTTTGTTTAGATGATGTTTATTTACAATCCCTACTAGTTTCGAACCATATATGGTTCCTCATCAGGGGATGATTAATTTTTATAAATACATCATTTGAAAATAAGACAAACACAAAAGATTTCAAAAAGGACTAAAATTATAACAAGATCTGAAAAAGAAAATAAAATTGTTTTAAATGTAATTATAATGTGTATTTTTTGAAGGTTATATTTCAATTTGTGAAAGAAAGAAAATAAAAAATTTTTCTCTCACCCTTTAGAAAAAACGTAAGCACATAACAAAAAAATTTTTTCAAAAAAATCTTTTTGTTTTTTTCCATATTTGTATTTTTTTAATTTAGTTTGTTTTAAAGATTTTGAAGAAGCACATTTTTTTATAGAAATGTGCTTCTGTGATTAGAGAGTTTTGACAGAGAGGTTGGGTTCGAAAGGTTGGGTAATGTGGTCCAGGTATAGCTGGTAAAGAAGAGTTCTATGTTATTAGATTTTTTAAAATTATGTTTTAAAAGAAGTAATTAAATTATAATATACTTTATCTAAATTATCTATATGTGACGCGACACGAGAAAAGGGACCTATCGAAAAAAATAACATTTTTGAGTTCTTAGTCGTATTCCATAGATTTTGAGTTGCTCTTTCACGTAAAAAAATCAGAAGTTAAAAATCTGAAATATTTTTAATAATATAAAGCCTGAAAGTTGAACGTGTCCTCGTAAATACATGGGTTTTCTGCTTATGGCGTCATTTTAAACGCTCCCCCTGTAAAATTCTCTTTTGAGGCGATAGGTCCCTTTTCTCGTGTCGCGTCACATATCTGTTCTATAATTAATACTATTAGTATTGTTTTTTATATAGAACATTTCTAAATTTTTTCTTTTCCAATCATTGGTTTCAATATGTAAAATATTTATATTATCAAAATCAAAAGAGTGATTATTATCAACGATGTGATTAGTTAAAGCATTAACATTTTGATTGTTAGTGACATAACATTTATGTTCTTTTATTCTAGTTTTAAGATATCTTAAAGTTTCTCCTATATAACAACAGTTGCAATTTTTGCACTGAATTTTATATACACATCCAAGTTTCTGAAATTTCTCTGTAGAATCTTTAAAATTAGGAAAGATAGTATTTTTTCAATTATTAGAACTAGTAAAAACTAATTGAATGTTATGTTGTTTGAAAATATTAAATAGATTTTCATCAAAATTTTGAATATATGGAATGCTTATGATCTTTTTAGTCGAAAGATTGTTGTTGTTTATTTTTCTCTTATGTGAGTTATTAGTAAGAGCATTATACCTGTGTGAAATCTTTCTATTTAACAAATCAATTGGATATCCGTTAAGTAGTAAAGTTCTTTTAACAATATCAAGATTTTCAAGATGGAATTGTTGATCTGACAATTTTATTGCCCTATCAACTAGAGTGTATATAATGCCAATTTTATAACTTAAAGGATGATGCGAATAGAAATTCATATATCTGCCAGTCCAAATAGATTTACGAAACCAATTTACTATAACAAAGTTATTACTGTCAATTGAGAGGGAAAGATCTAAAAAATTGATTTTATTATTATTAGATAATTCTAAAGTAAATTTTAAATGTTTATCGATAGAATTGAATCTATACAATATCTCATCCACCTTATTTGAAGGTGCACAAATTAATATATCATCAATATATCGAAAGTAAAAAATAATTTTATATTTAATTTTGCTTAAAATTTTATCCTCAATACCCTCCATGACAATATTAGCTGCACTTGAGGATATTGGGGAACCCATTGGTAGGCCAAATATTTGTTTATAAAATTCTCCTTGAAATTGACAGTATGCAGAGTTTAAGCATAAATTTAAAGCTTCAAGAAAATCATCCTGCGAGAGGTTTGTATGTTTTTCAACTTCTGACCATTTGCTTTTGATAGTGTCATTAATAAGTGTCCAAGATATGTTTGTATACATGGAAACAACATCAAGTGAAAAGATAGTAAAACTTGGTGGAATAAAAATATTATTAATTTTATTTTTAAAATCCCAGCTGTCTTTAATATAATGATTATTGTCAGTATTTAGGGATTTCTTTAAAATATTTGATAAAAGTTTTGATAAATTATATATTGGATTGCCTATAAAAGATGTAATTGGTCTCATAGGAATATTTTGATAATATAAATATTTTACATATTGAAACCAATGATTGGAAAAGAAAAAATTTAGAAATGTTCTATATAAAAAACAATACTAATAGTATTAATTATAGAACAGATATAAATAATTTAGATAAAGTATATTATAATTTAATTACTTCTTTTAAAACATAATTTTAAAAAATCTAATAACATAGAACTCTTCTTTACCAGCTATACCTGGACCACATTACCCAACCTTTCGAACCCAACCTCTCTGTCAAAACTCTCTAATCACAGAAGCACATTTCTATAAAAAAATGTGCTTCTTCAAAATCTTTAAAACAAACTAAATTAAAAAAATACAAATATGGAAAAAAACAAAAAGATTTTTTTGAAAAAATTTTTTTGTTATGTGCTTACGTTTTTTCTAAAGGGTGAGAGAAAAATTTTTTATTTTCTTTCTTTCACAAATTGAAATATAACCTTCAAAAAATACACATTATAATTACATTTAAAACAATTTTATTTCCTTTTTCAGATCTTGTTATAATTTTAGTCCTTTTTGAAATCTTTTGTGTTTGTCTTATTTTCAAATGATGTATTTATAAAAATTAATCATCCCCTGATGAGGAACCATATATGGTTCGAAACTAGTAGGGATTGTAAATAAACATCATCTAAACAAAACCGTATTTAGGCCTTATCATTATTAAACAAAATAAATAATACTATTATTTATTATAGCAATTAATGATTAATTATTATTATTACATATTAATTATTAATAATTATTCAATTTTGAGACATTTTTTAAAGAAAAATCATTTTTATTTTTATACAGATCTTTGAATTAATAACAAAAATATTAATAATTAATAATAATTCCATATAATAATATATTTAATTATTAAGTAAAATTAATAAAAAAATATTCTCTAAATTTGAATTAATAAATAATTTGAATTAACAACTGACTTTTCGCTTTTGAATGATTAAAAATCAATAAAAATGGTTTCAAATTTTAATTAGTAATATTGACTTTATGCTTTTAAATTAGTAAATTTTATAATTTAGTGAAAATGGACTATTTATTAGTAAAATTTACTAATTCGAAAGCAAGAAGTCAATCCCTAATTACAATTTAGAGTGTAAAATAAATGCAGTATAATTATTATAGAATTACTTAGATATTTAAGTAAAACAAAAAATTGTTAATTTCTCCTAACAAATAACAATTTTTTAAAGCAAAATTTTTTAAACAATGATTGGTATTTAGCCAATTTCACTGAAATATTAAATTACTTTCTTAAATTAAATAATTAATAAGTTGATTAATGCCACTATTTTAATGACCTTGTTTCTAAGATGCACCACGAGGAGGTAACCAATCTTGCATCTCGCCCATTCAGCGTCAAAAATGTCATGAACTTTTTGTTTAAATACATTGTATAAAATAACGTAAAAATAAAATAAACTTTTTAAGTTTTAAAAACTTTGAAAATATATATATATATATATATATATATATTATATCTGATTTATATCTGAACGTGAAAATAAAATAAATTTTTTTAAATTTCGAAATTTTCATAATTTGGAAATTGAATTTTTGAAAAATTAACATGTGTTTTTATCATTATTTACGTTAAATATTGTTTTTCGAAACCAATTTTTAGCATTCCGTTCTTCTTAGTATGTTACTGAAATATGACATTTGAAAAAATAATTCGAAATTGAATAATCAAAACATATTTTGTAGATGAAGAAAATCAAATGTTCAATGGAGTCGACGTTTTTAGTTAAACTATTTCTGATCGCGAAACTACGAAATTATTTACTCTTCGTCAGGAAGTAGAGTCTTCTTCGCACCTCTATCCGCTATGGATTTTTTATCATACAAATTTTTACGATCCATCAAATCTAAATGGGTTTTTGTGATTTTTTAAAAATTGCAGACTCATTTCTGGATTTCAACGCAAATCGTGTAACACAAATAGAATTGAAAGTCCTATTTCCTAATCGATTTCGTAGTATTGCTTTAATAGAAAGCAACATGGAAAAATTTCGCTCCACTTCAGCATTGGAATGCGGAAGTGTGCGAACGCGAATTAAAAAAAAGAGTTAAATTGGGAAACCGTGATTCGTTATTAATATTGATAAAGGTTCCGATATTTTCCCACATATCATCAAATGACAATTTTGACAATTTTCCCTTCTGTTCAACACTAAGATCTTTCAAGGAGTGCCATTCTTTTTGAACAGACTCAGATTCGAAAACTTCTGAAAATCCCAATTTCTGGCAAACTTGCCAAATCCAGCGGAAAGTATTTTCTCGATTGGCATTAAATGTCAGATTTGGCCTAAAAAAAGACACAACAGATAAAAAGCCATCATTAAAAGGCAGACGATCTCGAATTTCAGAACTTGCAGTGACATAAAACTGTAAGCAGTTAGTTAAAAACTTATCAATTTGAACAGAAGACAAAGTTTTCTCTTTCAAATAATTCATCGCTTCTAAACCAACGTCAATTTCATTCAATGCTAACTGATTAGATGATTTAGAAAAATTTACGTGATTCATTATTTGAAAAAACAATTTCGGTTTAACAAGACCTGGTTTTAAGTATTTACTCAGAATCCACTGGAAGAGTTCAGCAGATTTTGGCTGAAGTTCCTGAACTAAAGTTTCGCGTTTCTGAAAAGTCGCGTTGTAAGAATTCAACTTGTTCAAGGTAAAGACAAGAAAACGAAAGTAAGCAAAAGTCAATGGATTATGCATTTTCTGTAGCAAATGTTTCACTTTTGTATCTTTTCCTTCCCCATCCTTTTGTTTTCTTTTTGAATCTTCTAAATCAATAATAGTTAAAAATTCTATAAGACGATCCCAGAATTTAATAATAACACGAATACGAGAATGTCGAACTAGCCAACGAGTTTTCGCATAACTTGGAATTTTCTTATATTCACCTTCTAATTCTAAACAAATTTCGCGATAAATTGCTGTTCTCTTTGGACTTGCATTAATAAAGCTGGAAATTGATTCAATAATAAAATCGACATATGGGATTTTCTCGCATGAATTTTTAGCTGCATTGTGCGCAGAATGATCTACGCATGGCAAAACTGTAACATTCGGATTTTTTTTCTAATAAGAGTTTTAAAAGATGTTTTTTTCCGAACATAACACTAGCACTATCCGAAGCAAGGCCGACAATATTTGATGAAGGGATTCCCTTTTCGGATAAAGCTTTTTCAAAAGCTTTGAAGATTTCCCGTGCTGAACAATCCGTATCATCTAAATTAACATTCTCAAGCAATTCTACCCTTACTTTACGCGTTTCTTTTTCAACATATCGCACGACGATCGAAAGCTATTTTTCCGAAGTTATATTACTCGATTCATCTACGTAAACTGAAACTGGATTTTTTTGAAAAATACGCCGTAGACGTTGAGTTTCTGCAGCACAAAGAACATTATTTACTATTGACGTCATTTTAGTACGACCTAAACGCGCTTTTTTTAAAACCGCGGGCTCAATGGTTTGAAAAAGAGAAATCATGTTATTCACGACGAAAAAAGAAAGATTTTTTAATACACAA
>JAVJHS010000597.1:17500-19989 GCA_032873175.1 Leptopilina drosophilae | reverse complement strand
ACGAATCGCGGTACACTTTTTTTGACGATTTGGATCCTTGTAAGCACAGCATTGTCACGGGTCGGCGTCTAAGACCGAATGGCCCTTATGTGACGAGCGCCTTGGGCGTTTTAGTATAAATTTTTTCATTTTTGAAAATATTTTTATACTTTAAACAACAGAGCATCGACTCACTCGATTCCGAGCGAGAATAAGTTAAAAATGAAATTTTTAACGACAAAATGTCTAAAGACATTAACAAGACGACTTTTTCAAAGTCTAACGATGGGTATATAAATTTTATATATCTTGTATATATTTGAGAGTACGTTATGAAATGTACAAAGAACGGATTTCGAGTCAAAATATATAAAATGAGGGCGACTCAATCTGTAAAATTTGAACGAATGCCCTTATATAATAAACATAATATATATATAAGGAGAGCAGTTATAAAAATATATATTTTATATATGTTGTATGTGAGTCTCATCGTTTAGAACAAAATGTTTCTTTCGATGTTTAAAAGACCCTCTTCATATTATATATTTTATACTCTCTCACTCATAATAATATAAAAAAAAATTATATGAAAGCTTGAGTGTTCTGAGAGTGTATTATTTTATAATATTACTTGAAAGATATATTCAAAGCTCCCTGGTTGATCCTGCCAGTAGTCATATGCTTGTCTCAAAGATTAAGCCATGCATGTCTAAGTGCATGCCATATTAAGGTGAAACCGCGAATGGCTCATTAAATCAGTTATGGTTCCTTAGATCGTACCCACATTTACTTGGATAACTGTGGTAATTCTAGAGCTAATACATGCAAACCAGAGTTCCGACCAGAGATGGAAGGAACGCTTTTATTAGATCAAAACCAATCGGTGGCGGGCTTTGCTCGTCCACCGTTTACTTTGGTGACTCTGAATAACTTTGTGCTGATCGCACGGTCTCGTACCGGCGACGCATCTTTCAAATGTCTGCCTTATCAACTGTCGATGGTAGGTTCTGCGCCTACCATGGTTGTAACGGGTAACGGGGAATCAGGGTTCGATTCCGGAGAGGGAGCCTGAGAAACGGCTACCACATCCAAGGAAGGCAGCAGGCGCGCAAATTACCCACTCCCGGCACGGGGAGGTAGTGACGAAAAATAACGATACGGGACTCATCCGAGGCCCCGTAATCGGAATGAGTACACTTTAAATCCTTTAACGAGGATCAATTGGAGGGCAAGTCTGGTGCCAGCAGCCGCGGTAATTCCAGCTCCAATAGCGTATATTAAAGTTGTTGCGGTTAAAAAGCTCGTAGTTGAATCTGTGTCGCACGCTGTCGGTTCGCCGCTCGCGGTGTTTAACTGACATGCTCGTGAGACGTCCTACCGGTGGGCTTAGCTCCTTCGGGGGCGGTCCAACTAATATCCCATCGCGGTGCTCTTCACTGAGTGTCGAGGTGGGCCGGTACGTTTACTTTGAACAAATTAGAGTGCTTAAAGCAGGCTATCATTTGCCTGAATATTCTGTGCATGGAATAATGGAATAGGACCTCGGTTCTATTTTGTTGGTTTTAAGAAACCCGAGGTAATGATTAATAGGGACAGATGGGGGCATTCGTATTGCGACGTTAGAGGTGAAATTCTTGGATCGTCGCAAGACGGACAGAAGCGAAAGCATTTGCCAAAAATGTTTTCATTAATCAAGAACGAAAGTTAGAGGTTCGAAGGCGATCAGATACCGCCCTAGTTCTAACCATAAACGATGCCAGCTAGCGATCCGCCGAAGTTCCTCCGATGACTCGGCGGGCAGCTTCCGGGAAACCAAAGCTTTTGGGTTCCGGGGGAAGTATGGTTGCAAAGCTGAAACTTAAAGGAATTGACGGAAGGGCACCACCAGGAGTGGAGCCTGCGGCTTAATTTGACTCAACACGGGAAACCTCACCAGGCCCGGACACCGGAAGGATTGACAGATTGAGAGCTCTTTCTTGATTCGGTGGGTGGTGGTGCATGGCCGTTCTTAGTTGGTGGAGCGATTTGTCTGGTTAATTCCGATAACGAACGAGACTCTAGCCTGCTAAATAGGCGTACCTTATGGTATCTTGAAGGCCCCCGGCTTCGGTCGGTGGGTTTTTACTACCAACGTACAAATAAATCTTCTTAGAGGGACAGGCGGCTTCTAGCCGCACGAGATTGAGCAATAACAGGTCTGTGATGCCCTTAGATGTTCTGGGCCGCACGCGCGCTACACTGAAGGAATCAGCGTGTCTTCCCTGGCCGAAAGGCCCGGGTAACCCGCTGAACCTCCTTCGTGCTAGGGATTGGGGCTTGCAATTATTCCCCATGAACGAGGAATTCCCAGTAAGCGCGAGTCATAAGCTCGCGTTGATTACGTCCCTGCCCTTTGTACACACCGCCCGTCGCTACTACCGATTGAATGATTTAGTGAGGTCTTCGGACTGGTGCGCGGCAGTGTTTCGGCATTGCCGATGTTGCCGGGAAGATGACCAAACTTGATC
>JAVJHS010000597.1:7500-10000 GCA_032873175.1 Leptopilina drosophilae | reverse complement strand
TTCAATGTAGTGCACAAGTGAAAACGATGGATACATGGACATTGCACAACTCTGAGTATATGGACTTGTGAAAACTCTGACTGTAGTGGACTTGTGAAAACTCAAACCGTAGTGGACTTGTGAAAACTCTGACTGTGGTGGACTTGTGATAACTTTAAAATGAGTGGACTTGTGAAAACTCTAACCGTAGTGGACTTGTGAAAACTTTCAATGTAGTGCACAAGTGAAAACGATGGATACATGGACATTGCACAACTCTGAGTATATGGACTTGTGAAAACTCTGACTGTAGTGGACTTGTGAAAACTCTAAATAATGTGGACTTGTGAAAACTCTAAATAATGTGGACTTGTGAAAACTCTAAATAATGTGGACTTGTGATAACTTTAACTGTAGTGGACTTGTGATAACTTTAAAAAGGAGTGGACTTGTGAAAACGCTGAACGTCGTGGACTTGTGAAAACTCTAACTGTAGTGGACTTGTGAAAACTCTAAATAAAGTGGACGTGTGATAACTTTAACTGTAGTGGACTTGTGAAAACTCAAACCGTAGTGGACTTGTGATAACTTTAAAATGAGTGGACTTGTGAAAACTCTAACTGTAGTGGACTTGTGAAAACTCTAACTGTAGTGGACTTGTGAAAACTCTGAACGTGGTGGACTTGTGATAACTTTAACTGTAGTGGACTTGTGTAAACTCTAACTGCAGTGGACTTGTGAAAACTCTAAATATAGTGGACGTGTGAAAACTCTAAATAAAGTGGACGTGTGATAACTTTAACCGTAGTGGACTTGTGAAAACTCTAACTGTAGTGGACTTGTGAAAACTCTAACTGTAGTGGACTTGTGAAAACTCAAACCGTAGTGGACTTGTGAAAACTCTGACTGTAGTGGACTTGTGATAACTTTAAAATGAGTGGACGTGTGAAAACTTTAAACATACGGACTTGTTAAAACTCAAACCGTAGTGGACTTGTGAAAACTCTGAACGTCGTGGACTTGTGATAACTTTAACTGTAGTGGACTTGTGAAAACTCTAACTGCAGTGGACTTGTGAAAACTCTAAATATAGTGGACGTGTGAAAACTGTAAATAAAGTGGACGTGTGATAACTTTAACTGTAGTGGACTTGTGAAAACTCTGAACGTGGTGGACTTGTGAAAACTCAAACCGTAGTGGACGTGTGAAAACTTAAATCGTATTGGACTTGTGAAAACTCTGTCTGTAGTGGACTTGTGATAACTTTAAAATGAGTGGACTTGTGAAAACGCTGAACATCGTGGACTTGTGAAAACTCTAACTGTAGTGGACTTGTGAAAACTGAAACCGTAGTGGACTTGTGAAAACTCTAACTGTAGTGGACTTGTGAAAACTCTAACTGTAGTGGACTTGTGAAAACTCAAACCGTAGTGAACTTGTGAAATCTCTGTCTGTAGTGGACTTGTGATAACTTTAAAATGAGTGGACGTGTGAAAACTTTAAACATACGGACTTGTTAAAACTCAAACCGTAGTGGACTTGTGAAAACTCTGAACGTCGTGGACTTGTGATAACTTTAACTGTAGTGGACTTGTGAAAACTCTAACTGCAGTGGACTTGTGAAAACTCTAAATATAGTGGACGTGTGAAAACTCTAAATAAAGTGGACGTGTGATAACTTTAACTGTAGTGGACTTGTGAAAACTCTGTCTGTAGTGGACTTGTGATAACTTTAAAATGAGTGGACTTGTGAAAACGCTGAACATCGTGGACTTGTGAAAACTCTAACTGTAGTGGACTTGTGAAAACTCTGAACGTCATGGACTTGTGAAAACTCAAACCGTAGTGGACTTGTGAAAACTGAAACCGTAGTGGACTTGTGAAAACTCTAACTGTAGTGGACTTGTGAAAACTCTAACTGTAGTGGACTTGTGAAAACTCAAACCGTAGTGAACTTGTGAAATCTCTGTCTGTAGTGGACTTGTGATAACTTTAAAATGAGTGGACTTGTGAAAACGCTGAACATCGTGGACTTGTGAAAATTCTAACTGTAGTGGACTTGTGAAAACTCTAAATAATGTGGACGTGTGATAACTTTAACTGTAGTGGACTTGTGAAAACTCTAACTGCAGTGGACTTGTGAAAACTCTAAATATAGTGGACGTGTGAAAACTCTAAATAAAGTGGACGTGTGATAACTTTAACTGTAGTGGACTTGTGAAAACTCTGACTGTAGTGGACTTGTGATAACTTTAAAATGAGTGGACTTGTGAAAACTTTAAACATACGGACTTGTGAAAACTTTCAATGTAGTGTACAAGTGAAAACGATGGATACATGGACATTTCACAACTCTGAGTATATGGACTTGTGAAAACTCTAACTGTAGTGGACTTGTGAAAACTCTAAATAATGTGGACTTGTGAAAACTCAAACCGTCGTGGACTTGTGAAAACTCTAACTGTAGTGGACTTGTGAAAACTCTAAATAATGTGGACTTGTGAAAACTCAAACCGTAGTG
>JAVJHS010000596.1:0-20000 GCA_032873175.1 Leptopilina drosophilae | reverse complement strand
CGTTAATTAAACATATGCATATTCCTTTTTATAACGTTTATTCATTAAACAATGTTGTATTTAACAATATAGTTCTTACTTACAATTCAGTTGTGTACAGAAGAAAGATACAATGAATAAGCTGCAACCAGCTATGCTTCGCTGCTTACAGGGATGAATTATGATTTTGTTTTCAGTTCGTTATTTATCACTTAAAGCACTATACGACTATTTTGACAGTTAATTCACAAATTCTAAGTGTTAATACGAACACCGTACCTTGATACAAAAGAAAACTTGTTTTCTTAATGTTTCGAAATAACTTGCACTAATTTGATTAAAAATTAGAAAGAAAATAGTGAAAAGACTGTTTTAATGATACGACGATAGTATTAATTAAGATTGCTAATTATTAGTGCTAATTACTTCTTAATAAAGAAGACAAGTTTCCTTTTTAAACACCAAAGTAAACAACTTAAATTAAACGATCGAAGGGCCGACTCACGACACTGTTCGGGCAGAAACTCACCGGAGTATTTGACAAAAACTCTAAGAAAACTAAGGGTTTATATAGTAGCTGAAAGCTACTTGATTGGGGATGATTTTGCTTAAAAGGCACGCAATCGGGCCAAAATCTAGAAGTCACGTAGTCACGTTTTCTGGCCGATTTCTAGAAAGCACGTATTTAGTATTAATTTTGTTTATAACAATTACTAGCATATATTATTAATATAGACAAGTAGTATGACACTCGCCTTTTAATTAATTAGTCATGCGTTTTATACTTATTTTTTATGTTTCATCTAAGTCAAGAACAATATTTGAATCTCTAGTATAGTGTTTAATTTGAGAAGCTTCATATAGTCATATCACTTGTCGCGATTCATGATAAGTGAACGACGGAAGATCAATTACCATGAGAGTAGGTAATTAACCGGCCGCCGACCACCTATCGCACCGCTCTGGATCACGGTCGATTATAACTTCAATTATCTTAGGTGGTAACTTATTCGTGCAACTTACTAATTTATCATACAGTGTTTATATTTTCATTCAATATATACATATATACATATATATATATATATATATATATATATATATATATATATATATATATATATATATATATATATATATGCTCAGTATTTAGTTTGGGGTCGCAATTTTTTATTGCATACATATATGTTAAATGACTTTGTATACTAATGTATGTTGAAATTTTGTCATATATGATAAAATAATATCAAATTATTTACTTTTTTTAATACACTATTCACTTTAAGGTCTTTGCAATTGAACCTTTACTTTGAGGTCCGTCCTCAAATAATGTACTGAGTAAATAATAACTAGTAAACATTAGAAGTCCTCAAACTATATACGCGATACAGAGGTCATTCGTATAGTTAATACATAGTTTGAGGTCTTAATTTTTATTTGCACCATAGTTTAGGGTCCTCATTTTATATCTTATTAACAGTTTGAGGTATTCAATTTATACTCCGTATACAGTTTGGGGACAAAAATTTTAAATATATAGTTAATTAAGACGTAGATAAAGTTACATATAACTAGTAAACATTAGAAGCCCCCAAACTATATACGCAATACAGAGGTCATTCGTATAGTTCACACATAGTTTGAGGTCTTAATTTTTATTTGTAGCATAGTTTAAGGTCCTCATTTTATATCTTATTAACAGTTTGAGGTATTCAATTTATACTCCGTATACAGTTTGGGGACAAAAATTTTAAATATACAGTTGATTAAGACGTAGATAAAGTTACATATAACTAGTAAACATTAGAAGCCCCCAAACTATATACGCAATACAGAGGTCATTCGTATAGTTCATACATAGTTTGAGGTCTTAATTTTTATTTGTAGCATAGTTTAAGGTCCTCATTTTATATCTTATTAACAGTTTGAGGTATTCAATTTATACTCCGTATACAGTTTGGGGACAAAAATTTTAAATATACAGTTGATTAAGACGTAGATAAAGTTACATATAACTAGTAAACATTAGAAGTCCCCAAACTATATACCCAATACAGAGGTTATTCGTATAGTTCATACATAGTTTGAGGTCTTAATTTTTATTTGTATCATTGTTTAATACCATAAACGCGTTTTAACCTTACATGTATTTAAAACTTACATCTACAATTTAGTTGGAAATTAAAACCCCTCCACTTTTCTTTTTTCAGCTAGACCCCAACATCTCCTTCAAGCCTTACTTAATTTGTCAATAGCTCTTAATATTTATTAAATACTTTTTGAAAAATTTACTTTTATTATTTACAACTGATTAATAATACTTTAGGTGTTTTTGAAGCCTTAAAGAGTCAAAAAGTACAATAACTTTAATTATTTTGTAGAGAATTTTAAAAAATAATTTTTTAAAAATTCTAAAGTGTTAAAACATAGTTAGAGGTCTTAATTTTTATTTGAAGCGTAGTTTAAAGTCTTTATTGCGGACAAAAATTTTAAAGATATGCAGTGCCGTGCAATAACTTCTGCCTACGCTACAGCGATTAAACAGTTTCCAATTGTATTTTGATTACGCTAAGAAAAATGGAGAGTCAAATTCAGAGGTTTAAAAAGTGCATGTATCATTTGCTTATGAAAAGAGTTAAATAGTAAAAACCACAAATTACAAACATATGGGGCAAAATTCCTTAAGTGCCCAGGTAAAAAATGAATTTTCTCTAAACTTTGCTAAAATGTTACTATTATTAGTGGAAGTGTAAATATTAATTTTTATAATTTGATAAAATATTTTTTGAGTTATGGAGTTTCAAAATTTTTATTTTTTTGAAAATATCTTTTTTTCGATTTAATATATTGATAAGTAAAATTAATCAAATTAAAAGTATGAATAGTGATTTTTAAAGGGGTTTTTACGGGCTAGAAGCTGGTGTCCTTTTTTCTATAAGCCATGTAAAAATCAGAGTGAGACCATAAGAATTTTTTAGGAAAATAATAATTTATCATTATTTTACATAGAAAATAATGATTTATAATTAATTTTTTCAAAAAGTTCGGTGTCCCACTCTGATTTTTACATGGCTCATATGAAAAAAGGTAAGCTTTCGATTAGGATAGGTTTCGAAAAAATAAAAACACCGATTTTGAGATACAGTAGAACTTGGTTAATACGATTCTGTAGGGACCGTACTAAGAATGCGTCTTATGCGGGAAAACGTATTAGGTTACCCCATATGATCGTAATTTGTGGTTACGTTTTATATTTTTACACCGAATCCCTTTGAGATCCCAAGATGAAACTTACAGGACATGTAAAGCACATTTACGCTAACATTTAGTAAAATTTTGAAAAAAATCGAAGACGACGTTTTTTCAAAAACGGATTCTTAAATTTTAAAATTAAAAAAAAATTTTTTTGGATTTTTATTTTTTATATTAATTGTATCTTAAAATATTCTTAAAACCAAAGAAATCCTTTTTTTTAAATTCAAAATTGGTTAATTAGAACCAATGTTACAGCACTTTTTAAAAAAAGACAAAAATTTTGAAAATGCCATACTTTGGGTAATTTTCAAAATTTTGAAAGAATATTTGTTGGAGTTGTTTATCACTATAAAAGTAATATATTTACAAATGTACAGCCAAATCCCAACAAGTCATGAAAATAAGTGTGTTGAACTGACGTGGAATCCACCAATAATAACCTAAATTTATAGGGGAGAGTAGGGCAAACCAATGGTTTTTTGACTCTTGTGACTAAACGAATCAACCGATTTTATTTTTCGATGACTTGTTTGAAAGACCATTTAATTGCGCAACTTTTTCCCAGAGACACCTACACTTCATCTATTATTGTTTAGTTGCTGTGTTAACTTTAAAAAATTTTGCAATCGGTCCGGTTTGCCCCACCCCCTGGGGTAAACCGGACCGTTTTGTTTTTTATTTATAATATTGTATTTACATAATCTACAATAATAATAAACATAAAGTATCATGTAAACAACGGTTGTAGTAATGAAAATAATAATTCGGGATTGAATTTTAATTAAATAAAGATTTTTTTTAATAAAAAAATAAAAATGTTTGTCATTATCAGAGAAACAATATTAAAGGGTCCAATTCTCATTGGAAGACAATTATTTTTCATTGTAAGTAAATATTTTAATGAATGAAACATTTTATTTAAAAATAATTTTTATGAAACATTAATTCAATGAAAATATCCTATGGCCGATTTGCCTCACCGAAAACGGTCCGGTTTGCCCCACAGGCTCTTTTTGAGAATAAATGTTTGTCAAAAAGAAACGCTTTTTGACTAAATATATCCATTTTAGAAGGCAAATGAGACGCTTATAAACGTCTTGAATGTGTCCACGTAAGCGTCTTAAACCAAGTCGGACTCTTTATACAGTGGAAAACCTTAAGAAATATAAAGATATTTCTTTTCTAAATTTTGTACAATTATTTTTTTATATTAAAAATTTTTTGATAGTTTACTTTTATTTTTTTGAACATTCACCGATTCTGAAGAAATCCAGTCAAATCCGATTTAAAAATATTAATACTTAAAAAAGTTCTAGTGTTGAGAAAAGTGGACACATTTCCAAAAATCATGTTTTTTGTTCTTTTTTAAATTTTTACCGGGTAAATCCAACGTACTAGAGACTTATCATAAAAATCAAATTAAAGCATGAACCCTGTACTTTAAGATGATAAAGCAATATAGCTAACAATAAACAATATTAGCCGTAAAAAATGATATCTTAACAGTTGTTGATCATAAAAATTGTAACTTTCCGTAAATACAACTGTCTTAAAAAATTATTAGATTCGCTTAGAATTTATTGCTCAGGGGTTTTCGGGGTCTCTGATTACATATATTATGTCAAAAAAATATCTGTAACTAGATTCATAATCATCGACTCCGATAAACCTGGAGTAACAAGTTTTAGTCAACTTAAACCGATTTTTAACAAGTAGTCCGACATACTACATCCGACATTTTGAATTTTGACAATATATTTGTAATGAGATTGACAAATGTTAAAAAATAATTTTTGTCGGCTAATTTAGTTTGTTGTTGGCCATATTGTTTTATATTTTTAAAGTAGAGGGTTCAAGCTTTAATTTGATTCCTATAACAATCCTCTAGCACGTCGGATTTACCTGGTAGAAATTTAAAAAAACTGCGAAAACATGATTTTTTGGAGTTTACCCCCACTTTTCTCAAACTCCTGATGTGATGGGAGGTTATCGTCGCCATATTCGAATTCAGCGCATGAAAACTGCAGGAAATGACTTCTCGTTAGCATAGGTATGAAGAGTAGAGTAGTTAGGTTTGGACATAATTTTGAATGTTTTGTAACTGCTTTGTAAACTGAGCTTCGTGATTTCTCTAAATAGTATTCTTATTATAATCTAAATTTTTGCGTCAATTAAATTGAAGTTTGTCGAGAAACTAGGAATAACATGCTCGGTTTCTATAAAATACTTTTCCGCCAGCTAACATCACTTAAACGGCCGGAAAGTATTTTGCGCCTGCTTCCCCTACTCCCAGGCAGGACTTTACGCTTTACGCCCGCTCTAGGTGCCTGGAATGACATATTTTCCGTGTAGGTAAGACAAAAAAGTATTTGTGCAACCCCTGCTGGAAAAGAGCTACTTTCCTTTGACAAAAATGCAGCAGAAAGTGGTCAATTTCTGCACATTTAAAAGTGTGCAGGAAAGTGTACTTTCCCGCACACTTTTGTTAAAGTGTGCAGGAAAGTATACTTTCCTGCACATTTTTTTGTAAACAGTATAATATACACTATAATCAACATAAAACTATATTTATTGATTAGAAATGTATAAAAATAACTTTTTTCGGTAAACAGGTGTTGCACAAAGTACTGTGTGCAACACGTACGAAAGAAGATTTTCCGACTTCGTGCAAATTGCTGCCCTCGCTTCGCTCGGAGCAGCAAACTTTGCACTCGTCGGAAAACAGCTTCTTTCTGTACTTGATGCACAATATACTATTGCGCCCGCTTTCGCTTAAAAATGTCAAAACGCATCTTAATAACATAAAATAGTAAAAAATAGTACAAAAAATTTATACCTTGATTAATTTTTTGAGGTAAGACAAAAAATTTGAAAACATCGCCCAATTAAGAACCACTTTGATAGGTACTGATAGGTATGTAAATAAGGTCCACTGTCTGGCAGTAAAATCACACTTTTAATCTGACCTATCTTAATTTGTTCGCCTTGAAATACTAATAAAAGTACCGAGATAGCAAAGGTATACGACCCGCCTGGCACTCTTTGGCGCACTTAGAGTAAGTCAAACGGGTTAGCAATGGGCTGGAGAATGGCCTTATACATTATCTAGACCTCGTGCCTGCTAAAGGTCAGCAATAAAATATTGATTAGATGTAATTTTTCCTAATTTTTTAAATAAATTATGTGTACAATATCTTTTAAAAATTACTATAATTGTTTCTATATAATAATACAATTCAAGGATAAAGTCAGTGCTAAAACGAACAATAATTATTATGAATTACTGGACGAATTACTTGAAATCCAGTAGTTTCTTCGCGCAAACCAGTGTAGTACTCCTTTATAGAATAATATATGACATGTACACACTATAGTATTAAAAGTTTCATGGCTGAACACTTTATGGAGCGTTTACACCTTCTGTAAAAATTGTCCAGAAAGGAAAATTTGCATTGGAGTAAGAGAGTCAGATACACAGTCTGTCTCTCTTACTCCAATAAAAAATTTTCCGTTCTGGAAATTTTTACCGAAAGTGTAAATGGCCCCTTAGGACTTAACACAAGTTTTCTTATTTATCAGCTTAACGGTGATCGATGGTCTCTTAAATTTCTGGATAATGTGGAGACGCATGCATTTCTCCTAATGGGGAATCCACACTACATTCGAACATGCGCGTTGGGACGGTTTTTTGGATTTCGCGTTGTGGTCTTTAAGCCTAATATATATATGAGCGATTCCACGTCAAGTAATCAAGAAGTCTTACAGTGTAGTGTTCATTTTAATAATTTTTTACTCTTAAACGATTCAACATAAAAATTTGGGTGATTCGTACCTTAAGCCAATCTTAACCAATCTTAACCGGAAAAAGTTTAAAAAAAGATAATAAAAAGTTTTTGCAATCGCTTTAAAATGAATTTGTCTTTTCTAATTTAAACTAACTGTACACTTGAATCCAACGATGTCTTCTCTTAGGGAAGGCACTAATTTTACGAAGTTTGCCCACCTTCTATATTGTCTAAAAAATTGGCCAATGGAAAAGTAGAATTTCGTTGACATTATTTACACGAACTATAAAAAATATATTAAGTGAGCAAAACTCGTCAAATTAGTGTCTTCCCTGAAAGAAGGCATCGATATATTCAAGTGTACATTTTGCTTATAAATTCACTTAAAATGATCAAATACAAAGCAAATTATCGTAAATGCACATGTAGTATGTGCATATTACTCTGAATCAGATAAAAGCATTAAAAATTGCCGTTGTCTGAGATCGAGAAGTCCTTTCCCGCAGTATTTGATGCGCTGAATCCGAATCTGCAACGAAAACCTCCCATCACGTCAGGATTTTGAGAAAGGTGGGGGAAGTTTTCAAAAATCATGTTTTTCGCTGTTTTCAAAAATTTCTACTGTGTGAATCCGACGTGCTAGACACATGTCATATGAGACAAATTAAATCCTGAACCATGTACTTTAAGAAAATAAAGCGATATTGCTGACAACCAACTAAATAAGCCGTCAAAAATAATTTTTTTAAAAGTTGGTAAGCTTAAAAAATTGACTCACACAGTACGTGAATACAACTGTTTTAAAAAATGATTTGATTCACTTAGAATTTATTACTTTAGGGTTTTCGGGGTCGTTGATTACAAATATGATGTAAAAAGAAAAAATTTGTAGTTCGATTTATAATCAACGACCCCAAAAGCCCCTGAGTAACAAGTTTCAAGTAAATTTGATCAATTGAAATATTATTGAAATATTATTGAAAAATAAATCCACCATATTGAATCCGACATTTTGAAGTTTTAAAATCTGACAACATATTCGTAATCGGCGACCCCAAAAGCCCTTCAGTATCAGTGTCAGTCAATTTTTATGCTTGACAACTGTTAAAAAATCATAATCATAATTAAATGAGTGCAAGAAACTTTGACGCACCCTGGTGGCACTTATCCTAAGTAATTTTAAGCACATAAAAAACTTTAAGCATATACTTTGAGGCAGCGTGGGATATTTCAAAATCAAACACCAGGGTGCGCAAGAGTTACTTTCACTCACTAACAAGTTACTTCACCAGTTCTATATAAGAAGAGACGCTTGCATTTTTAATTTTAGATAAATATTATTTTTGTCTACTTTTTATCACATTCTGCTTTTAACAGTGTAATTATTAAATTAATTATTTTTCCTTCTCTAGATTAGTAATTCAATTTTATTAAAAAAAATTTTGCTATATGTTAGTATTTATAAAATATTGATTTCAAACGTTGGTTAAAGGTTGATAACCAAGCATTAATTTAATACTAAAGCATTGGTAATTCATTGGTTATTAACCTTTTGACGAAGAGATGTGCTGCTTTTCAAAATAAATTTCAAACTCCTACAATTTGTAGAAAGAAGACATAAAATTTTTCAAAAGGCCATATCCTACTAATTTTAAGGTCGCTCTTTCTAATGGCGTAGTCAAAATTTTCAAAAAATGATATTAAACCCTACTTTTTTCCAAAATACTTAAAAATGTCAAGTTTATTGAAAGCAATTTTTTTTAAAAGAATTTTTTTCTCAGCCATAACATTTTTTAAATCGAACAAAAAGTATCAGAAACGTGTTCCCGATAGTTGTACTTGAAAAATATCCATTTCTAATTTTATATTTTTTCGATTTGGAATTTAAAATGGCGCTTGAAGGACAAAAAAATTTCCTAATTTTACGTAAGGTTACAAAATTTTTCAAAATTGTTCAAATCTAATTGAAATTTTTTACTAGGGGGTTTTGGGCAAAATGGCAGTTTAATTTTCCAAAATTACTGAGATTTGCATGAAATTTGTTAATCTGTGGTTTTCGGGATCGCTGATTTTAAATATGAAGTCGCCTTTAGCCTTTAAATAATTAAAGTTGTCCGATTCTTACCACGAGGAGGTAGGTGATATAGAGAATCATTTTTTTTACTTTCTCAGTGATTTAAAATTTTTTTTTGTTTTTGGTTTTGTTTATTTTTTTTTTTGTTTTTTCAATTTTATAATTTACTTCTTTCAACTTTTTATTAAAACCTATTCATTTTTATTATGCGCTTTTTTGAAGCAATTGTCACAGTAATATAACTAGCATATTTTGCTGTATTTCCTGGTTTGGATTTTGCATTTTGAGGAGCAACAATATCGAGGTAAATTCTGTTTTTCTGTCTCATGTACTGACAAAAAATTAATGTGACAACTGCTTAAAAAAGCGCATAATACAAATTAATAGTTTTTAAAAAAAACTTGAAAGAAGTAAATTATAAAATTAAAAAAACAAAAAAAAATTTTAAAAAATTTAAAGCTATGAAAAAATGGGGAACTAACTCTCTATATCGCCTACCTCCTCGTCGTGAGAATCGGACAACTTTAATTGTTTAAAGGCTAAAGACGACTTTATATTCAAAATCAACGACCCCGAAAACCACAGAGTAACAAATTTATTGGAAATCTCAGTAATTTTGAAAAATTAAGCTGCCATTTTGGATCCGCCATTTTGAATTTTTTGAATTTGACTTCATATTTGTAATCAGCGACCTAAAAAACCTCCGAGTAACAATTTTCAAGCAAACCCGTGTAGAAATTTCCCTACTACGGCCATATTAGGGATGAAACACACGGCCCGACCTGGGCCAGATAGGGGCGGCACTCAAATGTGGATTTCCTGAACAGGGCCATAGCAAAATTTCTACACGGAAAACTGAGTAATTTTGGAAAATTAAACTGCCATTTTAGATCCGCCATTTTGAATTTTTTAAATCTGACTTTACATTTATAATCAGCGACCTAAAAAACCCCCGAGTAAAAAATGTCAATTAGATTTGAACAATTCTGAAAAAGTTTGTAATCTTACGTAAAATTAGGAAATTTTTTTGCCCTTCAAGCTCCATTTTAAATTAAAAATCGAAAAAAATAAAAATTAGAAATTGATATTTTATAAGTACAACTATCGGGAACACGTTTCTGATACTTTTTGTTCTATTTAAAAAATGTTATGGCGGAGAAAAAAATTCTTTTAAAAAAAATTGCTTTCAATAAACTTGACATTTTTAAGTATTTTTGAAAAAAGAAGTGTTTAATATCATTTTTTGAAAATTTTGACCACTCCACTCGAAAGAGCGACCCCAAAAATAGTAGGATATGGACTTTTGAAAAATTTTATGGCTTCTTTCTACTAATTGTAGGCGTTTGAAATTCATGTTGAAAAGCAGCACATCTCGTCGTTAAAGGGTTAATATTGGTCCAATCTTTGTTGCTAATGAATAACCAAACCAATGAATAAGTCCGGCATTTGCCTTGGCATCCAATAGTGATCCAATATTAGCTGCCAATGCTTGGCAATGTCGTGATCATCCCAAGATCACAATATTGGGCTATTATTCATAGAGCAATAATAGCCCAATATTAGTTGCCAACGTTTGACCAAGAAAAAACTGTTGGCAGCTAATATTAGTCCATTATTTAATCAATGGTGACCATTGACAATTTCCCATTGGCTAGCTAACAATAATGTGCACAAATGCCTGCGTTCTATCTAGCTCCTTGAACCTATTAATCGGCCACGGGCAGGGTTCGCACGTAATATACGTCAAGGTAATATACGTAGTTTTCCACACGTATATTACGTATGTAAACTACCTTAAAAATTTCAAACACAATGCATTTCTTTATGGTGGGAGGTAAGATACGTTTTTTACATATGTAAAATACCCACGTAATTTACGTAGGTTGAGACCGAGGTGAGTTGTAACAAAGCCGATTTCTCGAAAGGTTTGACTTTTTAGAAATTTTGAAAAACGTGAATTTACTACATTTTCGATTTACTATTTAATATATATTTAGTTGACTAACTGAGAAAATTTTTTGAGAAGTACTTAACATATGTGCAAAAAAATGTCTAAAAGTAAGTTTTCGATAGATATTTTGATAGTTTATTATTCGATACATATTATGTTATTGTTATTCTAATATTTATTTTAATAACTGTTGGATAGTCAAGTTTCATGAAATAGTTTTGTTTTTTTGTGTCAGTCTCGAGATTTCAGATAAAAGATAATTATTCGAACCGATGCACAACTGTGCATCGGTCTTCGCACCGAGGCGAGTTGTAACAGACTGTTTCAACTCACCTAGGTATACGCAAAATCTTGCTTGATCGAATAGAGGCTGTATGGATTTTTACTAAAGTATATTGTTTTATATTATGAAAAAGTTTTTAAATTTCAATTTTTTACCAAATGTTACTTTTTCTTTGTTTTAATCGGCATATCAATGTGTATTTATATAACTTGCTTTAATATATTATACTATATAATATATATATTTGCATTGTTATTCCTGTTTCAATTAGAAATCAGTATATGTTATTATATTTTAATAAATTTAGAGCTATTACCTATACTAGTAATCAGTGGTGGCTCTGTGCTGTATTTGTATTGTAAATTTTCTTGTTTATTATAACATTTAAATTTAAGAATAAATTATATTATCTTAAACAATAGAAAATTTTAACACGTCATAATTTTCGTTTACAAAAACTTTTAAAAATGTAGTTATTAAATGTTAATATCTATGTCGAATAAAAAATTAAAAAATTTAATGTAAAAGTGTTTGATTAAAAAATATAAAATAAAAACTAGTTATTTAAGCCTGCACTGGAGGAGAAAATTAATATATTTGTCACAATTGCTTACCCAAATAAATTAAAGATGGAATTAAATTTTTTCTCTTATTACTCATTACTTATTTAAAATTTTGGCGACAAAATTTTATTATTTTTAGATTTCTATAAAACAGATATAAAAAATATTATGTTATATTATTTTTAACTGTTATCAAGTTCAAATTACTATTATAGATCGTAAGTGAATACCAAAGATTGGTTTAAAATGTTTAATTGGTATTAAAGAAAACAAAAATTGTAATAACCTAATTCCAAAAATAAATTAATGTATTTAAATGCGTGTTTTATTCGTTTCTATTAATAAAATGTCTTTGCTAACTATTTATATTTACTTTACTAACTAAACTAAGCATTTAAATTAAATTTTCCTGATTAAAATCCCAAAATTTTCAATGTTACAACTGACCTCGATGTGTGTTACTACTCACCTCGGTACTAGGTGAGTTGTAACACTGGGAACTGTTTTGGATTTAGCTATGTTTTCAGAAACCCCTATAACTATTTACTTTTTTTATTTTTGATTCACATACTACACAAAACTACCTATCCAAAAATACAAATCTCATAAAATTAGGACAATTTTTGGCTGAGTTATACTGAAAAATGTAAAAATCGTTTAAACTCACCTCGGTCTCCCCTAGACAACTCAAAGTTACGCGTAACTTCCAAACCCTGGCCACGGGTCTAGGTCTGGACTGGCCATAAGCCAGGCATTTTGTTATCTAGGTAGTGTAACAAATTTTCTAGAACTTTTTTCTAAGGTAGGTATAAAACAGAGATATAATGTTGTTATAATACATATCATAACAGTGTTACTAATTAATTATAGATCACATTTATAAATTTGATGACTATTTGTTACATAATAGTTATTATGTAGGTATTGTAGAATTTAAGTGTAACATAAGTTCTTAAACTTTAGATCGATACTAAAAATATATATGTGATGTAACGTGTCATAGCACCATTCTATAACAATGTTACAATCCACTTATAGGATCTTACTAAGAACTGCTATCTATACTTTTCAATTTAACAGGTGTTATGTGACTGTTATATATTTAAAGTATATCAAATTATACAACAAAAAGCATGAAATGAACAGTTTATTATTATTATTAAGAAATGAGGGTTGTGAATCTATGACCTTTCAGGTCATACCACAAACGCTTGGGTAATCCCTTTACGTTCCCCATATCCGAAGACCTTTCTACAGCAGGAGGACTTCGGCCAGGTTTCTGGTAGCAATAACGGTCTCCCCCAGAAAGAAGTAGCCCGTAATGCGTTCCCGCTCCTTCACAAGTGCGGGGCTGTGAAGTGCTTGTGTGTGTCACTACACAACGGGTGTTTCCGACATTCGCTCTCTGAGCGCTCTGAAACTACGAAACATGATTGGTTGGATTAGGGGAATTGTGGATTTTGATTGGCTACAACTCTAAGTTGACAGTTTCGTACTCTGCTCTCACGCTCCGTATATCTCCATGGAGCGAAAAAGCAGAGCACGAAACTGTCGAGTTAGAGTTGTAGCCAATCAAAACCCACAATTCCCATAACATTATTCACAATTCCCCTAATCCAACCAATCATGTTTCGTAGTTTCAGAGCGCTCAGAGAGCGAATGTCGGAAACACCCAACATGTGTATCGAGGTTTCGTGTTCCTCTGCACACCTACGGCACTTCGGGTCGTCTACAATCCCCATTTTGTGCCGATGATAGCGCAGATCACCATGGCCAGTTAATAGCCCTGTTATGATCTTTGCCTCTTTTCTATTTAATTTGCGGAATTCCGCTTTCCTCATAGGGTCAATACTAGTTCCCATGAGTACCTTGGCTTGTCTACAGCCCTTAGTTACCCGCTACTCCCTTTGGTGTTCCGCAGCTATCCACTGTTTAATTCCCAGTGTGAGGCATTTATTGGAAACACCAATGGGCGGTTCGGGCCCAATAAGTTGTTTTCTAGCCCCTTCTTTGGCTAGCTCATCCGCCCTATCGTTTCCCGCGAATCCACTGTGACCAGGGATCTAGAGAAGGGTAACGCGGTTAGTTTCAGCTAGTTTGTTAAGTGCCTCATGATAGTCACCAACCAGCCGTGATGTTGATACGTATCGTTTCAAGGAGAAAATAGCTGTCTTGCTATCCGAAAGAATAAAAATATCTTTGTCGCGACAATTTTTCAAGGCTTCAACAGCACCATAAAGTACCGCCACAATTTCGGCTTGTAACACAGTAATAGTGGTCCCTAACTTAAAAGAGTGTCCCACTTGAGAGGTTACATGATAGATTCCTGCACCAACTCCATTCCCGTCTTTTGATCCATCTGTGTACCAGACTTCACAGTCAGCTGGAATATTTGTCAGTCCATTTATCCAATCTTCTCTACTAGGTATATTAATACGGTTGATCACTATTATAATTAGTATTTTTAATTGAATTATATATATTGTAACAAAGATATAGTCTGCTTAAATATTTTTTACATAATGATGGTAAAAGAATTACAAAAAAAGATATTATAGTATATCATTGTTAAACAATTGTTCAAGATTATTTGTATATGGAGCGTTCCACGCGAAATCGGACGGTATTTGACTTATGCATCTCAGATTTTATCCAAATATTTTTTTTCTTTTAGTGCTCATTGAAATAAGCTACCATGTTTTTTTTTAAATTTTTCATCAAGCCGTTTAAGAGATACAGGTTTTTGAAAAATCACGTTTTTTAGGAAAATGTTTTTTTGAAATGGTTATAACTCGATCAAAAATTGACCAAATTTGACGTTCTATATATGAAAATTTTTGTTTTTATACGTAGTTTTTGATAAAAATATAAAAAAATTATTTTTTAAATTTACAAAATTTTTTTTTAATTTAAAAAAAAAATTATTTTTAAAAATGTATGTATCGATCGATTTTTTTCAAAAATTTTTGTAAGAAACTAGAACTAAATTCACAACTTTTAAGCGTTGTCTGATTATGGGCAAACAATGGGATCTATTTATTTCGATTTTTTTAATTTTTATAACCATATAATACACTGAAAGAAATACTGTCGAGAATTCAGTCATAAACTTCTGGTCAAGGATTTTGGTTGAAGTAGTCATACAATCTGTCAGATTAGCACATAAGTGAGGTTATGTTAGACATGTGAAGGCTGATTCACACTTACTGTCCTCTGTTTCTGTCATTCGTATGGCTGGATTAACCAAACTGTTTTGGCAGTTGTATTTCATTATAATACAGTGATCCATTCTGGCATAATCAGCCACAATTATGGCAGTAATGTCGGAAAATTTCTTTCAGTGTATAGCAAACAACAGGGCTTTTGAGCTAAAATTATTAATAACACAGGTCAACAAAAAAAGTCTTACTTTTTTTATAAGATTTCATAGTGTCCATTAAAGACGCTGAACACGATCCCGGGTCACAAAATTGGCCTTCACGTCAGGATTTTGAGAAAAGTGGGGGTAAAGACACCAAAAAACGTGTTTTTGAGGGTTCTCAAAATTTTTTATCCTAAACCAGACGCGCCAGAAACTTCTACATAGACTTAAATTGAAGCTTGAATTGTCCACTACAAGACCCATATCCGTAAAACCAAAAAAGATTAAAAATTTTTCAAAAAATGGGGTCGAAGTTACCAAAAATGTCTTTTCGGGTTGCTTTGCTGGACTTTTAAAATTGTTTTGGATTCGCTTGAAAATTGTTATTCAGGGGTGTTTGAGGTCGCGGATTGTAATCTGGCGTGCCAGAAACTTATAAAATGTTATAATCTGATGATTATAATCAGCGACCCTAAAAATCACGTTTTTAGTAACTTCAACCCCATGTTTTGAAAAAATTTTAATTTTTTTTGGTTTTACGGTTATGGCTCTTGTAGTGGACAATTCAAGCTTCAATTTAAGTCTATGTAGAAGTTTCTGGCGAGTCTGGTTTAGAATAAAAAATTTTGAGAATCCTCAAAAACACGTTTTTTGGTGTCTTTACCCCCACTTTTCTCAAAATCCTGACGTGAAGGCCAATTTTGTGACCCGGGATCGTGTTCAGCGTCTTTAATGGACACTATGAAATCTTATAAAAAAAGTAAGACTTTTTTTGTTGACCTGTGTTATTAATAATTTTAGCTCAAAAGCCCTGTTGTTTGCTATATTATATGTTTATAAAAATTAAAAAATTCGAAATAAATAGATCCCATCGTTTGCCCACATTCAGACAACACCTAAAAGTTGTTAATTTAGTTCTAGTTTCTTACAAAAAATTTTGAAAAAAATCGATTGGTACATACATTTTTAAAAGTAAATTTTTTTTTAAATTGAAAAAAATTTCGTAAATTTAAAAAATATATTTTTTATATTTTTATCAAAAACTACGTATAAAAACAAAAATTTTCATATATAGAACGTCAAATTTGGTCAATTTTTGATCGAGTTATAAACATTTCAAAAAACATTTTTGTAAAAAACGTGATTTTTCAAAAACCTGTATCTCTTAAAAGGCTTGATGAAAAAATTTGAAAAAAATCATGGTAGCTTATTTCAATGAGCACTAAAAGATAAAAAATATTTGAAAAAAATCTGAGATGCAAAAGTCAAATACTGTCCGATTTCGCGTGGAACGCCCCATATATTTGTTCTATGCTATTAACATACTACAAGCTACAGAATATGTTACATACTGTTATATAACAAATATACAACCATTACATAATCGTGCAACTGGGTGGGGTACGGTTCTCCTCGCCTCATGCTCTCAAGCGGCTCCCGTGGACAGGCCTAACATATTCAAACACCCACATTGTATTTCAGTGATAAAAACCTATGAGGTGAATTTTGAACCTGTTTTTTGTGAATTTTTTTAGGCACAGGAGTGAAGTAAACTAAATTGGACAATATTCTGGTTAGACCGTTTAATCGAAAACAAAATTTCAAAGTTTTTCTGAATCTGTGATAGATTTAGCTTTCGAGTAGGTATATTTTTAAAATTTTAATTTTTGTGTATTTGGCAGCTGCTTGATGAAAAGAGTCGATTTTTAGGGTAAAATTTTTCAAAATATTTATTACCGTAAGTAACTTTTTATTCAATTAAAAATATTTCTATTTAATTAAACAAATTCCTTAATAAATAATTGTTGTAAATATTTTAACCCCTTCGATGTCTGGTGCAAAAATAGTTCTTCGGCCACAAGCAGTTTAAATAAATAAGCAAATATTTAAAATTGTTATTCAACATATTCGTATTAAGCTATTTTAAATTTTTGAAATCTGACATTTCAATTGTAATCAGCAATCCCAAAAATCTGAGAATATTTAGATGAGAGAGAGGTTAATGTTTGAGACATTGAATAATTTGAGAATAGTAATTTATGATATGAGACGAGATGAAAAAAAAACAAAAGAATAAAAGTCTCTCTCAGTATCGCTCATTTCTCATTTTTCTCGGTGATGTGCACAGGGCCGTGCCGACGGTCTTGGGGGCCCTAGTGCAACAAACCCGGGGGCCCTCTTAAGCCCTACTGAAAATCCCCGTACAATATCTTGTACAGGAAACTATACCATTTGTGTCAATAAACCTGTACCATTTCAGCATAAGAAATTAAAACAAGTTCTTGCACAAGATCTTGTACAAAAACTTGCACAAGTAATTTTTTCGATTTGGAACAAAGGTTCATGTACAATTTCTTGTACGAGATCCTGTACAAGAATGTGTACTTGCACACGTAATTTTTTTCGCTTTTGAATAAAGGTTCATGTTCAATTTCTTGTGCGAGATCATGTACAAGAATGTGTACATGCACAAGATCCTGTACAAGTTCTTTTGTAGATAATATTTTTTTGTCCAACTCCTTCGTGGAAATAGAACTATTGTACTATTATAACTATTATAATAATAAGTAGTGTTATTTTTTTATCTACTATTGTAAGTTTTAGGGAACAGAAGTTGGTATAAAAGTTTAGAAAGAATATCATTTGATGTTAAGACAATTGCAAATACGAGAATATGGAACATATTTATAATACATCCTGATATATTTATTTGTAAACCCACTATTTTGAAAACTATTAAATGTGAACAAATTTTAGATACTGTATTATTTTTAATACTAACTAACTAAATGGTAAGCAGTTTGAATTTTTATAAAATTTTATTAGAATATTTTCACGAAGGTTTCCGAACAGTTCCGTCTACAACCGAAAACCAGTTAATGTTAGACGAACATTCAGCAAACAACCGAGCGTCATCATCGTCTTGAAAGTATTTTGTTAAAAACGTTTCAAAAGTTATTAGTGATTAAACAATTGAATTGTGTAATAATATTATAATAAATCATGTATATATTTATATACATATGTATTATATAAGTATACACGTGCCTAGTAACGCGTTTTGTATACCCCTACCCTATATATGCTATATATATGTAGCGACACCTAATCTTCATTTTTAGTACAAAGCTTTAGAAAAGATTCAAGAAACTTTAAGACTTATTACCAAAAGTGACGTTGACTATGTCTTTTCATAATCTTTATCAGAATTCTTCTAACTATACCTCGATTATCCCTAAATTCTTACGTTCTATTAGAAATATCGAAATACGATAAAATAATTTTTCTAACTAAAAGTCTCTCCGTGTACGCTAGGCACCAGTGGAGAAATGAAGTCATTTCCCCACTGGTGGTTTGGTCAGTGAAGAAATGAAGTTATTTCCCCACTGGTGGTTTAGCTAGTGGTGGAATGAAAAATTGCTTAATCGATTTTTTATTTTATATTGGAACTAGAACATTTTAGAAACAGAATTTTGAGGACACTTTGGGAACACTTTTTAGATATTCATTTTAAAAAAAATTCTCCAAAAATTTTTTTCGAAATTAAAAAAAAATGTTTGCAGTTGTTGGACAAAATAGTATGTGAAACTTGTGGCGAACAGCGATTTTCGCTCGCGAGAAATCGCTCTTGTTCTCCACTCGTTGCACAATCTACTAATCTTATTGTTTATTGATTTTTTTATTTATGCAAAATATAAGAAAATTTTTAACATTGTTGTTAGAGACTCTCTCTGCATTGTACGGGGATTTTCAGTAGGGAGATGAACCTTAACGGAAAAAACTATCTTTACTTTAATTTTTAATATACTTTTTAAACCTTATTTTTAATGTTACATATACTTCCTGTAACTATTTAATGTAGAATATCACTATCAAATCATCACAGTTCTTTGACTGCTTGCAAGCGGATGGGACAACGCGCACGCATGAGCGAGTGACGAGAAAAATTTGAATTTTGTATCTCGCTTGCTCTTATACGCGTTCCTTATGCTATCTGCCCGCAGAAAAACAGTCAGTCGAGTTGTGTTTGCGCTTTTACATTGATAAAGTTGTTTTAATTCTTTATTTTATTTTTAGCTAAATTGTAAAACTAAAAAATCAATTTTTCATGTCTATTCTATAAAGAATTTATTTGGCATCGGGGGCCACGGTACACTGCACCGCCTGCACCTACGTTGTTACGGCCCTGCATGTGCATCACTGGTAAATAGAGAAGAACAGGACGAGGCAGCCAAGACGGCACATGTTGGTTTGCCAGGCAGTTATTTATATAGGTTTTTCAATATCGCGTTAGAAAGCTTGTCTTTTTGGCTTAAAAAATCTCCATATAATATGTTGACGTATTAAAAATTTCTACAACCCTTTTCCAAGACGACTACACTTTGGCATATTTGCAAAAACCTGGGGCAAGGAAGCCAACTATTTTAATAGTTGGCATTCCAAATTAAATTTAAAGTATTTACAAATATACAAAAAAAATTATAAAATCTCAAAATTCACGTAACTCCGTCAATTTGTATTATAATTTTTGCAAAATACCTATTTTACGTAGAATTAAGTATATATATTAAAAAAATTATATTGACAAAAATCTTTAAATTCGAATACTATTATAAGAACCTTGTTAAAGTTGAAAAAATATTAAAAATCGCAAATATTTTCAACTGCGGTCTTTTTAATTTTTATTTAGACTACACGAGCAATACACGGTTAAAAATATGTGCTTTTGTCTTTTTAAACAAAAAAAAA
>JAVJHS010000595.1:0-20000 GCA_032873175.1 Leptopilina drosophilae | reverse complement strand
TATAAAGTTACGAAAAAAATACGATGAATTCATCTTAATTTCGTACTTTACCTATCCGCCAGGGTAAGTAAAGAATCTAAATTAACGGCATTGCAGGTCGAGAACTGGTCAGTGTTGCCAACCCACTCTCCCCCACTTTCCTGTATTTTTCCACTTTGATCACTTTTTAAAAGAAAACTAAGCACTTAATCGAAAAAGTGGGCCTTTACTGGAGAGCGAAATTAACCCCTTGACAGTTCATGGCCCATATGTGGCCACAAAAAGTCGTGCCACCTTTACGTCTGTGGCCATATATGTCCATCTCAAAAATAAAATACTAAACATAATTCGATTTGAATGACCAAGTGTATACTAAGGTTTTTGGGGTCGCTGAATCCGAATTTCAAATCAGATTTTCAAAATTCAAAATGGTGGACCTAAAATGGCGACTATGAAGATTCAAAAATTTATCAAATACGCTTGAAACTCGTTACTTGGGGGTTTTCGGGGTCGCTGATCACGAATATGATGTCAGATTTACAAAATTAAAATGGTGAATCCAATATGGCGGATAATTTCAAGATTCATGTAATTTGATCGAATTTTACGTCCGCCATTTTGGATTTCAATATCTGATATCGTATTCGTAATCAGCGACCCCGAAAACCCCCGAGTAACAAGTTTTAAACAAATCCGTTGGATTTTTTATTTTCTCGACCCCCATATTGGATACGCCATTTTGAATTTTGAAAATCTGACACTAGATTCGTAATCAGAGACCCCAAAAACCCCCGAGTAACTAGTTTCAAGCAAATCAGATAAAATTTAAAATTTTCGAATTCGCCATTTTGGATCCGCCATTTTAAATTTTGAAAAAACTGACATCAAATTCGAATTTTGCGACTCCAAAAACCTTAATTACAATGAAATCACATTTTTTAGAAACTTTTTTTAACCGGCTGAAGCTAGCAGTCGTACTCGGCACCTATCTTTAAGCGTCAACTACTAATATGGGGGACTTTTTTTTATCTTGATTAGATGTTTCTATGAGCCACAATCTTATTTCTGCGATTTCAATTGACAGATGTAGGTGCCTTCAATTGGGGATAAAATGGCCGCCCTATAGAAAGGTGGAGTAAAGCGGGTTGCCTACGTAAAGGCGTAACAGTATGATAAAACAGGGCAGTAACTTTTATTTTGTTGAGAATGATTAAAATAATATTTTGTAATAATAAAAATTAATACAAGAAACATAAATAAAAGGATTTTCGTTTATAAAAATGTACATAATATAAAATATGTTAAATTTAAACAAAAAATATGAAAAACATTTTTTTTTAATTTTGTTATTCATTAAAATAATTTTTTAAAAAGATTAAAAATTAAATTGTTAAATAATAAAAATATTGGAAATGACAAATAAGCAGAATTTTTTGTCCACGAGAAAACGCGGCTTTGTTCCCAAGCGTGAATATCACAGCCCAGGCAGAAAAGTCGGTGGTGTGCCGATGCCTACGACCGGTTCGACACCGACCCGGTGGTAAAGTCGGACAATAACCGGTGCCGGCATTGTGGTACCGGGCCGGTTTCTAAAAGACAACCGGCCCGGTTCCGGCATTCGATACCGTTTTTACACCGGCGATGAACTTTTTCCGGCATCAAAATTAGTACCGGCCCGGTACCACTACTTGATACCGTTTTTTTCACCGGCGACGGAGTTTTACCGGCATCAAAATTAGTACCGGCCCGGCACCGGCCCGGTACCACTACTTGATACCGTTTTTTCACCGGCGATGAACTTTTGCCGGCATAATATTTTTGTGTCTTAAAAAGTCTAAATTTTTAATTTTTTGAAATTTTTGTACACTATTCGGAAGAATAGGAAAATCAAATCTCTCGAAATCAAATGTTTTTTAAAATCTTTTTTTATATAGTTGGAAAAATTACATTTCATTAAACTCTATTAATTCAGCTTTAAATTGTCTGGGAAAATCACTCAAAAATCCGGGAATTTGTTACTGCCGAATTTCTAGACAACCTATAATAACTTTGTTCGTTTAAAATAATTTTGGTCAGGTTTTATCTGATTTATTGTTATAAAATTTTGATAATCTAACAAGGTATTGTTTTAATTTCATTATACTAAGTTTCTGCAAGTTGTTTTTAAAAAGCCGGTATCGGGCCGGTACCATGCCAGCGTTTTTTCTTTAGCCTTAGTCCCAACGTATAATGACATTAACAAATGTTATTATAATTATTAACTTTGACATTACATTATTCAAACTGTCTTTTAGAAAAGGTTTTTTCTATTAATTTAGAACATTTTGTAATTAGTCCTGATGTCACACTTCATATATAAACTTTCTATTCACTTTTCATAAGCAGGTTTAGGTTAGCGGATGCGGCGTCGACTTTGCAGCCTGAGGGTCCGGAGTTCAATTCCTCATGTCTTCAGATTTTTCGTTAACAATCAATAATAATTCATATGTTTCAGCATTCTATTTAGTGTTTACAATTAAATTAATTAATAAATAATATTGTTTAACGTTTAATATATGTAAAAATGTGTTGTTAATAAAATATACTAATCTGACACCGTGCCAGCATATAAAGCCGGCAGAAAAGTAACAAAATAATTTTTTTTTTTACTACCGGCCCGGTATCGAGCCGGTGGTTTACCGGCACCGGGGCGGATATTTCCCGGGTTATCATTGCTGACCGGGCCGGCTCCAAGCCGGCGGTAATGCCGGTCTCACGCCGGCACCGGCAAGTCCGCCCTTGGTACCGGCCCGGTACCAAGCCGGTCGTTGATTTCTGCCTGCGGGAGGGCGAGCGATTGAAATAGAAGCAGAACGTAGGAATGCATGCAAAATAATGTTTTTAAAACTTTATATTGTCGAAAGCAATTGACTTTAACAACTTCTGTCTTTTGCATTCATTCAACAGCATATTAATTAATTTGAAGGTTTTTGAATAAAAAAGATAAATTATGCAAATTACTGTCCTCATTTGAAAAAAATAATATTGCAGTAAATAGTATAAAAAATTATAGGTATAAACAAATCAAAACAATGTAATATTTTTTCATTTCATTCTATAATAAGCCAAAAGTTTTTCTTTAAAAGATTTTATTTAACAAATGTCGAAATGTGAGATTTTCTTATTTGTGTAAAAAAACTGGAAAATTTTATTAAACAAAATTTTACGTATATTATTTTGCTAAAAGGTTTGTAATTATTTGCAAAAAGGATAATAATTATCACAAGAATGCAATTATTTAAAATTTTAAAAATTACTTAAATTCTTAATGTTAGAATTTATTCGCTGATTGAAAATTTGAAATATGAAGATTTCGACTATATCAGCAGATAGTGACATCTATTAGATGTCATTGAACTCTTTCGTTTAGAGTTAGGTGTTACAAATGATAATTACTTTCGATATGGTTGTCGATAAGTAATTAATTTTTAAATTAATTTTTGATCTGAAAAAATAAGCTGCGTGAACGAATGCACTGTGCATCTGTGAGGACTCGAACCCCAGTTCATAGCTGCCTGTCGCGGGACCTACGCCTATCAATGCACCTTGCCAACACAGCCTGGACGTACACGCTTCTTATATTCTCAGATCAAGCCCATCACTAGTCAAGAGCTGTATAGTTAATGTTAGAATTTATTCGCTGATTGAAAATTTGAAATATGAAGATTTCGACTATATCAGCAGATAGTGACATCTATTAGATGTCATTTGAACTCTTTGGTTTAGAGTTAGGTGTTACAAATGATAATTACTTTCGTGTTGGCAAGGTGCATTGATAGGAGTAGGTCCCGCGACAGGCAGCTATGAACTGGGGTTCGAGTCTTCACAGATGCACAGTGGGAAGGTTTAGGTTTTTAATAATCTCAAGTCCTTGAGGTCCAATGAAGCTTCTTGACGCTCCAGAATCTACGAGGGCTTTTACTTCGTGATTTTCGATGCGGACTGTAACATAGAGTAATGGTTCTGGGGAGGAAGGTGCTAAAGAAGGATATTGTAAATTTGAAATTTTGAAACACGCGGTCGGAGGGCAGCTCTCCTGGATTTTAGTTTCCAGAATGCTGGTTTTTAAAGTTTCATCTTTTAAAACGATATTTTCCTGATTAGTGTTAAGGGTAGAATTATCAGAATCGTTTTTCAAGATATAATCTTTACTGTCTTTAATTTTTAATACGTCTTTCTCATTAATAAAATATTTACCATTTTCACAGTAAATAAAAATATCTAAGTCCATGGGGCTGTAAATTCCAGTAATTTCAGTAATATCTGTCTCTAAATTTAAACATTCTATCTCAACTAGTTGTAAGGTACTCTTTTTCTGTTTAGTTTTAGTTTCTGGAACGCTAGGCAAGTGGTCAGTCACTGGTTCGGGTGATGATTCAAAATTTTGTAAAATTTTTGAATTTAACTGATTTTCTGAAATTTTAGGGATATTCTCCGATGTTTCTGTGTTTAAAGGTCGCTGAGTAGGATTCAGGATTATTGGGACCTCATCTAACAATCCTGTTCGTCTTTTCCCGTACACTTGGGACATTTGGGTTTAGTTACATTTTTCTTGCCACAACCATAACAAAATATGTTTCTGGCTTCTGTACAATCGTTATGTCTGTGACCTACTTTATCACAATTCCAGCACGTAGTTTTGTTAGTGTTTGTTTTAGGGATTGAATCTGTCGGATTTGGAGATTCTTGTTTAGGTTTACTCTTAGTATTTTGGGATTTAGAGGGCTCTGGTCTCTTTGTATTATTCTTGGAAGGGGTGAAAGAAGATTTAGAGTTTGTACTAGGGGATTGGTGTATCATCAACAATTCTTCTAACTCATTCTCTTCGAATTCGTCTTCGATATTGGGATCTTCTACCATTTGTTTCAAATGTTCTTTCCTTCTAGGCATGGATCTTAATGAAGAACCTCGATACGCTAGATCAGGAAGTAGGGAGCTTTCTGGTTTAGGAGGAGGTTGGTAAGATCGGGCAACTCGAAAGGATTTTTCAGCGGCAACTGCTATTTGTTCGAAATGAGTAAAGTTTCTTATAGCCACTCTAGGGATAGTAAGATGTAAACGAGGAAGTAAATTTCTGTGTGCAAAATTTATTTCTTCGTATTCGGTCAATCGAGGAGATAGTCTATCAAACATCGAAAGCATGCATGTCAAGTAATCGGCTACCGATTCTTGGTCGCCTTGCGTTCTTCGATGAATTTCTTGCATTAATTCAAATTGAAAATCGGGGTCGCTAAATCGATTTCTGAAATCTCTAGCGAATTCTTGATAAGTATACCAGCGATATTGGTTAACTTCGTACCAACGGGCTGCTATACCATTGAGAAAGAAAGGTAATAAATTTAAGAGGTCTTCATCTCTTATATAAATGACTGATTTGGCAGCAGAGATTTTACATAAAAATGCATCAGGGTCTTCTTGTCGCGTTCCTGCAAATCTAAGATCCCATTTTCGCATGGTTTGATATGCTTGAGCTGCAGAATTTGATTGATTTCTGCGATGAGAAGGGTCATAAATAGGTGGTAATTGTGAGTATGGCTCATAATTTCTATTCAAGGGTATTCCTTGATTGTAAGAAACATTTTGGTTAAAGTGTACGCGAGGTCGATCTTGGTCTATTGGGACATTAGGATCTCTATTCTCAATGTTATTTTGAGTTGGTGGGAGATCTGGTGGTGGACCATACCTTTGAGGAGGAATTGGGGTTTGGTTTCTGAAATAAGGGGTTTGTCTAGAATTTCTATTTTCTCGTGTAGATAATCGGTCAAATTCTCGATCATAATTTTCGGAATTAGTAAAGTTTGATGTTGGTTGTCGTCTATTATTTCTAATAGACATTCTGTCGAATTCTCTTTCAAATTCGTCGGTGAGGTGGGTTGCTCGGTTTAGCATGTGATCTAGACTGTGATCATCATCAGCATAAACTGGAGGATGATTATTTGGATCACGATAGGTGGAATCAGGGGCAATATAACTTCTGTTATTTTGATTTTGAGGAATTTCACGATTATTTGTTCGTAAATTGGAATTTTTATAACGTTGGTTGTTATAATAATGAGAAGAACTTAAGGAATCATACTGAGGTGGGGGCAAATCCCATTCATTTTGCGGAATTTGATCTGCGAAAGCTAAGGTATTTGGAAAAGTTAATTCTGCGCGATGACGAGTAGTGTTGTTAACAGGGGGTCGCATCCCTTGTTGTGCAACATAAAAAGAACTAGGCTGGGTAGTTCGCGGAATGGCTCCTAAGTTAGTGTTAGGTTGAACAGGACGGTTGTTATCTACATTTCCTAATGATGGAATTTGAGTTTCATTAACATGTGTTAATGTTGCACCGTCTGCTTGATTATTGCGAGGTTGAATCGGAACAGTGTTTTCCTGATTTAAGGGACTAGAAGCTGTGGCTGTAGAAGCATCACTAATTTGTTCATGAGATGCATTAAAAGGAGGATTAGTGGTGACATTGTTTCGCGAGTCTGGGTTTTGTGATGGTCTTAACTTATCACTAGGAGGAGTAATAGGGGGAGAAGTAATTTCTGAAGATCGATTGGTACGTTCATAACGACGTAAACGTCTTCGCCGTTCATCTGCCGATCCTTGGACGGACAAGCCTCTATTGGCAAGTTCTACTTCTAAATCTCTGGGATTGAGATTATCAATCCAAGATCTGGACGGTTGACTCATAACGGTCTCTAAAAGAAAATTATTTTGGGGTCAAAAAAAAAAATTAAATAAAGTAAGGGATGATTTTAGAATATGCATTAAAGGAAAAACTGGAATCAACCTGGGATTGATTCTGAGCGGTAATGCTATCGTAGCTGTTTGTAAACGAGCATTGACAATAGAAATTGATGATTAGTGATTACTATTAATAAATAAGGGGGATAATTTTCTAATAATTATTTTAATGAGATTGGGTACCTTGTTTAATTTGTAAAAATTATTTACAAATTGAAATGCTATAATAAATTGATGATAGGGAATAATCGATTATATTTGCAAAGTTTTTTAAAAATTTGAATAATCTATAACCGTTGCAATGAATTAAAAAAAATAAAAAATTTTAAAATGATAATTATTCCAATTTTTATTTCTTGGCTCTTTCGAAACTGTTATCCAAAATTTTATAGTTACGACGACTATTTAAATGAATTTTAAATCTTTTTAAAGATTAGTGAAATACTTAGGAATTCACTTATTATTGAAAAAAAAGAAGGCATAAATGTTACAACGTTATTATTGACGAAAACAAACTACGAACAGAAATGCTACAACGTAATTATTGATGAAAACAAATTACAGCCAGAATTGTTACAAATATTTAGGATTTAGGATTTACTATAATTAATGCAATAAGTAAAAAAAAAATTAAAATAAAAAAAAATAAATAAAAAAAATTAGTAAAAGTCAATTTTTCGACTAAAACACAAAAAAAATGTTTAGTTATTATTAGTTCTTCAGTAAATCAATTTATTTACAAATTTCAAAAAAAATTGTTTAACAAAAAAAATTAGAATAAAAGAAATTAACCTTTGATAATTAATTAGTTAAGTAATAATAATCTATTTTGATTATGATAAAATATTATCTTTAATTAAACATGAAACATTAATATGTGAATAAAAAGAAATTATTAATTAAGTTAAATAATAAATTATGTAATAATAATTTGTATTATGCAATAATTAAATAATAATTTTATCGGGAAGGGAGATAAAGATACCTCCAATATAATGATGGGTATTATGGACTTTCATAATACTGAATTATTAGGACACACGGTATAAGTTTGAAATATTTTTATTTCAGCCAAAATTAATTATTCGGGGAAAATATCAAAGTTGGTTTAAGTAACAGGACTATTATCAATGTGGTAATATGTATTATGGACTTTTCATAATACAAAATTATTTGGACATCCTGTATAATTTTGAAATATTTTTAATTCAACAAAAAAAATTTATTCAAAAAAAAAAAAATTATTAAATTTCGTTTAAGTAATGAGACTATAGTTAATATGGTGTTATGTATTATGGACTTCTCGTAATACAGAATTATTTGGACACACGGTATAATTTTGAAATATTTTTATTTCAACAAAAAAAATTATTCTGAGAAAATTATTAAATTTTGTTTAAGTAATGGGACTATTGTTAATATGGTGTTATGTATTATGGACTTCTCATAATACAGAATTATTTGGACACCCGGTATAATTTTGAAATATTTTTGTTTCAACAAAATTAATTATTCGGGGAAAATATCAAAGTTGGTTTAAATAACAGGACTATTATCAATGTGGTATTATGTATTATGGACTTTTCATAATACAAAATTATTTGGACACCCGGTATAATTTTGAAATATTTTATTTCAGGTGTATGAATTAATTTTGGGGAATTATTAAATTCAATTTTCGTACAAATTTTAATTATGACTGTTTACAAGCACACTGTAAACGTATGAGTCATCACCGTCAAGTGTAAAGGGCACAAAAGAAATATTCAAAACACAAAAATCAATATATACAAAATACACAATATACAATAAAATAAATTCTCTTAAGAAATCCTGAAATAAAATTTTGTAAAAGACATGATATATAAAATTCATAAAATAATTTTCTTAACCTGAGAAAATTGTTTGAGCACAAAAAAAAATTTAATTTTCGCTAAATAAGCAAAAATATAATTTTTCAAAAAAAAAAATGAATATGATTTTCTACTTTGGCGTTGCCCCACGTTGGGCGCCAAAATTGTAACCAGGACCTTTTTAGCAATACAAATTTTTATTAACAGATAGGCATAATTTACAAAACAGGGGGGAATATTTATAAACAATTAGAATTTGTAAACAAAATTTATTGTTATGCAACAAATAAACAAATAAGAAAAATAAATACTTACTATAAGCCAAAGGTTTCAGGTCCGAACAAATAAGTTTGAAATTAATAAAAATAATATCTTGACAAAATAATAAATAAAAGAATTTTAAATAAACAAAGTGTTGAGCGCCAGTCCTTTCTTGGGACAGTTTCGAAATTACGGATACTAAATATCCAAATTAAATAAAATAATAGGTACTAAATACCCAAAAGCAAAAGTAAAGATAGAACTAAATTCTATAAAAGATACCAAAAGAAAACTCATTAAAATTCTTAAATTGAAATTTCCAAGATAGATATTAATTTCGATGCCGGTCGACTAGCAAAGAAGGAGGAGGGAGGATTCGAGAAAATCATATTCAAAATATCACATTAAATAACTATTTATTATAATACTTAAATAATCAGACATATTTCACAAATTTAAAAAAAGTGCTCACATACGTAAACAAATTCTCAAATATTATTTTAATCAAATTAAAATGGTCAGCCAAAAACTCGTAACACAAAATCATAATACAAAAAAAAGGAATTGGGCAAATTAAATAAAATACTGGTCGATTCTAATTTTATAAATAACAGGGTCTTCTTCCTGAATTGAAAAAGGGACAGTTGAATGGGACAATTCCAAATTTAACGAGAATAGGGACAAAATTAAATACAATATCACTAATAAAGGGACAATTCCTTATACAAAATTTATAATCTTCCAATTTAATAAATTAAGGGACAAATAAATATAAATGGAACAACTCCATTTGTCAAAATTAGGGTTTACTCAACTAAATATTTAAAGAATATTACGGTTATAAATGGGACAATACCATTTATTAAAATTCGAAATATCAAAAAGGGGAAAATTTAGGGACAAAATAATAATTTAAGGGACAAAATAATATAAATGGAACAACTCCATTTGTTTAAAAAGGGGATTTTCTTAACAAATTAAGGGAAAAAGGGGAAAACAAATTGCAAATGGGACAACTTCATTTGTAATTCTCACGAAATAAACAATAAAATTTAATTAAAAGGAACAAAATAACAATATAAGAAACTCTGGCCGCATGGTTGAGTAAGAGCAAAGGAAATTAAGATGCTATTAACACTCTTACTCGACCATGAGGCCGGCTGAACCACTTGTTACATCAAAAAAAATTAAATAGAAAACTTTACATTTCACAAATAAAAGTTAAGGTAAAAGAGCAATAATCAAACTTACATTACGCACTTATAGCGAAGATCCTCCAAAAAGAGAAAAGGTGAAGAGTATCGTTGATCACACACACACAAAAAAAAGAAACTATTATAAATTTTGATTAAAAGGAGAATAGTATTAATTCGATGTGCTTCCTTCAGAGACGGCTGTTTCCTCAGGTGGTAGAATCGAGAGAGAGCGATAAGAATTTTCCTCGTGAGCATGCTGCCTGGATTCCTCCCCTCCGTTTACCCCGCCGGTTACCATGGTCTTCTAGTATTACTCCGCCAAAATCAGGAGCGTAATTACTTTCAAAATAGTGACACCGGGGTATAATTTGAGTTATTAATTTCTCGCTTCCTGAGATTTTTACTTTTCAATTCTTAATTTCCTTGTCGTCAACCTCCAAAATTCTCTAAATGTCATTGATAAAAATAAAAAGGCAAAAGGTAGGTTGATTTCTAAAAAATCAAAAGGTAATATTTTATCCAATGACATGAGAATTCGGGCCTGGGCAAAAGGTGTCTCTTCATGAAATATAGAGAAATGACAGGGGCTTCCCATTTTTTTAAAAATATAATTATTATAATAAAAAAATCTTAAAATTAAATATAATTATTAGTAATAAATCATTCTACAATTAGTTTATAACAATAATAATCATTATTTGTTTAAACAATTCATTGTTAACAATTATAAACTTTTATTGTAGTACACTAACAGACATTTAGTTTTACCGGAATTTTAAAGTTTATCCAGCTTAATTTATTTATTTAATAATTAACTCATTAAGGTATAACGGTGTTTAATATATTTTGATAATTATTATTTAAACAAATAATTGTTGTTAATTAATAACTCTTGACACAAACTACCTAGAAACTTGCATTTTTGTCTAATTTTGCAATTAACTAATACGAATGATATGAAATAATGATAATTTATGGTTTTAACAATTCACAAATTGTTACAACAAACAATTGTTGTTATTTATTAACTTTTGATATACGTAACTTGGAAACTTGCAGTTTTTTCCTAATTTTGCAATTAACTAATCTAAATAGTAAATCATTCAGATGTTTTATGATTTCAACAATTCATCAAATGTTTAAACAAATAATTGTTGTTATTTACTAACTCTTGACACACAGCATGATCTAGAAAAATGCAGTTTTTTTATTTTGCAATTACCTAATCAGAGTAGTGATAGTAATTGTAAAATTAGAAAAAAATGTAAGTTTCTAGGTTGTTTGTATCAAAAGTTTGTAACGTGGCAAATATTTTAAGAAATTTGTAAACAAAAGTTTAACTAAAAATTTATAAACAAATAAACTCCCTCGTGCCGATTAACAAAAACAATAACAATTTCTCAGCTCTGATAAAATATTTATTATCTAATTTGTTTATTTATGTTATCGTTTTCTCCCTCTTGAAAATATTATTCAGAAAATTCGAAATTTGCGCGTTTACCGATTGAAGCAGAAAAGAACGATCATTGCACCTGCGCAGATTCCTCATCACGTTTACTCACAGCAGAATATTACAACGCGAACCAAATGAAAATCGAGTTGACTCGATTACTTGTCACTTTTTAAATTCAACCTACACAAAAAAGTCATCTCACAAATAACCTTTTGAATAAATTAGAATTTATTTTCTACATTTACCAATTATTATGGAATTTCAAAATGTTAAGAGATTGACTATTGAACAGGATAGTCCCTGTCATTTCTCTATATTTCATGAAGAGACACCTTTTGCCCAGGCCCGAATTCTCATGTCATTGGATAAAATATTACCTTTTGATTTTTTAGAAATCAACCTACCTTTTGCCTTTTTATTTTTATCAATGACATTTAGAGAATTTTGGAGGTTGACGACAAGGAAATTAAGAATTGAAAAGTAAAAATCTCAGGAAGCGAGAAATTAATAACTCAAATTATACCCCGGTGTCACTATTTTGAAAGTAATTACGCTCCTGATTTTGGCGGAGTAATACTAGAAGACCATGGTAACCGGCGGGGTAAACGGAGGGGAGGAATCCAGGCAGCATGCTCACGAGGAAAATTCTTATCGCTCTCTCTCGATTCTACCACCTGAGGAAACAGCCGTCTCTGAAGGAAGCACATCGAATTAATACTATTCTCCTTTTAATCAAAATTTATAATAGTTTCTTTTTTTTGTGTGTGTGTGATCAACGATACTCTTCACCTTTTCTCTTTTTGGAGGATCTTCGCTATAAGTGCGTAATGTAAGTTTGATTATTGCTCTTTTACCTTAACTTTTATTTGTGAAATGTAAAGTTTTCTATTTAATTTTTTTTGATGTAACAAGTGGTTCAGCCGGCCTCATGGTCGAGTAAGAGTGTTAATAGCATCTTAATTTCCTTTGCTCTTACTCAACCATGCGGCCAGAGTTTCTTATATTGTTATTTTGTTCCTTTTAATTAAATTTTATTGTTTATTTCGTGAGAATTACAAATGAAGTTGTCCCATTTGCAATTTGTTTTCCCCTTTTTCCCTTAATTTGTTAAGAAAATCCCCTTTTTAAACAAATGGAGTTGTTCCATTTATATTATTTTGTCCCTTAAATTATTATTTTGTCCCTAAATTTTCCCCTTTTTGATATTTCGAATTTTAATAAATGGTATTGTCCCATTTATAACCGTAATATTCTTTAAATATTTAGTTGAGTAAACCCTAATTTTGACAAATGGAGTTGTTCCATTTATATTTATTTGTCCCTTAATTTATTAAATTGGAAGATTATAAATTTTGTATAAGGAATTGTCCCTTTATTAGTGATATTGTATTTAATTTTGTCCCTATTCTCGTTAAATTTGGAATTGTCCCATTCAACTGTCCCTTTTTCAATTCAGGAAGAAGACCCTGTTATTTATAAAATTAGAATCGACCAGTATTTTATTTAATTTGCCCAATTCCTTTTTTTTGTATTATGATTTTGTGTTACGAGTTTTTGGCTGACCATTTTAATTTGATTAAAATAATATTTGAGAATTTGTTTACGTATGTGAGCACTTTTTTTAAATTTGTGAAATATGTCTGATTATTTAAGTATTATAATAAATAGTTATTTAATGTGATATTTTGAATATGATTTTCTCGAATCCTCCCTCCTCCTTCTTTGCTAGTCGACCGGCATCGAAATTAATATCTATCTTGGAAATTTCAATTTAAGAATTTTAATGAGTTTTCTTTTGGTATCTTTTATAGAATTTAGTTCTATCTTTACTTTTGCTTTTGGGTATTTAGTACCTATTATTTTGTTTAATTTGGATATTTAGTATCCGTAATTTCGAAACTGTCCCAAGAAAGGACTGGCGCTCAACACTTTGTTTATTTAAAATTCTTTTATTTATTATTTTGTCAAGATATTATTTTTATTAATTTCAAACTTATTTGTTCGGACCTGAAACCTTTGGCTTATAGTAAGTATTTATTTTTCTTATTTGTTTATTTGTTGCATAACAATAAATTTTGTTTACAAATTCTAATTGTTTATAAATATTCCCCCCTGTTTTGTAAATTATGCCTATCTGTTAATAAAAATTTGTATTGCTAAAAAGGTCCTGGTTACAATTTAATAGACAATAACAATAATTTGTTTAAACAATTTCTGAACTGTTTAAATTGTAAAATATTTTTACAATTGTTCAGATTAGTTAAATGCAAAATTAAATAGAAATTGCATGTTTTTAGGTGCTTTGTGTCAGAAGTTAGTAAATAACAACAATCATTTGTTTAAAACAATTTTTAAATTATTAATACCATAAATGATTTTTATTTCATGCGGTTTATATTAGTTAATCGGAAAATTAGTAAAAAAAAACTGCAAGTTTCTAGGTATTTAGTGTCACAAGTTATTAATTAACAACAATTATTTATTTAAACAAATAACGACTGCAATATAACATTAGTAAAATTTATCAATAACAAAAATCACTTACAATGAAAATGATTAATTAGTTTAATTTTTCTTTAATATTTAATATTAAAACTTTGATATAACCATCGTCATCTTCGTACATGAATTGACAATTGTTATAAATAAACAATAAAAAATAACAATTGTTAACATTTTTCGGAAGCATTTTAGATTTTGTCTATTGACCCACCCACGGTGGGATCCGATAAGGCGAAATAATATTATAACTGGGCGTGAGCTGGGCCCTACCTGGACTTCCCAGTTTTTGGGGACCCACATCGATAAATAATTATATGAGCAAAAATTTCTAAGCCCAAACCTAAAAAATTTTTTTTTGAACAAAAAATTAATGTTTATAATAACTTAGATTAAGAAAAAACGTGTTTTGAACAAAAATGTATTGACACTTTTTTTAAAAATGTAGCGTCCACATAATTAATTAGCAAAAATTTCTAAGTCCAAACAACTAAAAAAAATTTTTTTAGACCAGCAAATTAATGTTTATAATGATTGTAAACAATAAATACCGCATTTTTAATAAAAATATATTCACATTTTTTAAATAAAAATATAAATATTAATTTATGAATATTTATCGTTAATTATTATATTACTAATATTGTTGTTATTATTATTATTATTGTTATTATTATTATTATTATTATTATTATTATTATTATTAAACTATTTATTTATTTGTTACGGTTAGTGGTGTCAATAAGTGCTTTAGTGAATTATTAAAGCAAATCACTGACAATAAAAATTTGGTGTTCAGTTAGGTTCCGTAGCATAGTGGTTAGGGTGTTAGTCTGGTAGTCTGTAGATCGTAGTTTCGATTCCCGCGTGCGTAAGATTTTATTTGTTTCTTAGGTTTTGCGTCTATTCCAATTTTTCTGCATTGTATACGTATAAGTATGAACTTTAATAGTCATATATGACGTTAAATAATTTAATTAACAAAGGTCTAATTTTTTTATAAATTATTAATTTATAAATAAAAGGGTATATATTAATTTTCGAATATATGCAAACGTTATTTATGAATTTGCTTTTGGTCACAATTTAATTAAAAAAGTAAAAATCATTAAATAATAATGTTATTTATTTATAATTTTATTTATTTGTTATAAATAAATAATTAATTTATTATTTTTAATGAAAACTAAATCCATGGGCATTAACAGGGTTGCCCACCTGGGCCCCAGCTGGGTTTTCCCTACATGGGCTGTGGCTGGATTCACCGTTACCAGCCCATGAATCGCCCACCTGGGCCATCCCTGCTGGGGCCCACCTAGAACCTGGGAAGCCCACCTGGGACCCACCGTGGGCCCATCTCACATTTCCACACGGGCTATTCACAATTCACATTTTTTTTATTAAAAAACGAAATTTTTAATTTTATTTGAAGAATTTCTTTAATAAGATTTAATTTTTTAACCTTCTAAAAGTGAATTTATTTTAAGTTTCATCTAAAAATTAATAAAAAATTTTGCATAATTTCTTTTTCTTTATTTAAAATCGAAAAAAATAAAGTAATTAGAACTATTTATATTTCTCCATCAATATTTTTTTTTAAAACTGTCATTTTGTAATTAATTTTGACAATTATATTGTTTTTACAAAATTTGTAGCATTTTTTGCATAATTTTCTATTTATTTATCACAATTTTTAAAATAAATATTGATTAATAAATAATAAGAATTAATTATTTTGTATTTTTTTTAATAATATGAATTGAATTTAAGTCTTATTTATTTTTTAATAAATCTAAAAAATAATTACCTTTTGTCGGACAAATCGAATTTCTATAGTTTCTTTTATTTATTTCTAACAAAATTTGAAAATTATTCAACAAAATGTTTATTTCACTAAATACATTTTACATTCTTTTAAATAATTTTATTAAATTTTTAACTGGTTATGCAGTCTAACGTAGCCCATTTTTCGAAAACTCAGTATAAATCATTAAAAATAGAAGTATAAATACTGATTTTTATTTTAATATACGTACATTTGCTAAATTCATCTAAGTAATCGAAATTTTAACGAATCCTTTTAAACTTGATTTCTTTTAAAATTATAAATTTATTTTAATTGTAATTTCCTTGGACACTCTACTCATTAATTATTTAAATCCAAAATAATATAGTTTCTTTATTTATTATAAAAAAAATTTAATTATATTACAGAATGTTAAATTGTATTGAGAAAAAGGTAAAAAAATTGAAATAATTTCTTTTCTTAATTTTTCAATCAGGACTTTCAATAAAATTCTGATTTTTTGGAACTAAATAATATAAATAATTATAATTAAGGAAGATTTCGACTATATCAGCAATTAGTGACATCTATTAGATGTCGATTGAACTCTTTGGTTTAGAGTCAGGTGTTATTCTTAAGATAATTATTCCGATATGGTTATCGGTAAATAATTATATTTTTGAATTTTAATTTTTGATCTGAAAAAATAAGCTGCGTGAACGAATGCACTGTGCATCTGTGAGGACTCGAACCCCAGTTAATAGCTGCCTTTCGCGGGACTAACTAACAGTGCATTCGTTCACGCAGCTTATTTTTTCAGATCAAAAATTAAAATTCAAAAATATAATTATTTACCGACAACCATATCGGAATAATTATCTTAAGAATAACACCTGACTCTAAACCAAAGAGTTCAATCGACATCTAATAGATGTCACTAATTGCTGATATAGTCGAAATCTTCCTTAATTAAAAATTCTTAATCAGTATATAATTTCCTACATTAAATAAATAATTATAATTTCCATTTAATGATCATTGTTGTTAAGCCATGTTTGTACTGCGTACTGACATAAGTTTGATTTTATTTGTAAAAATTAGAAACACTGCGATAATAATGGTTTTGGTACAATTAACTACTTTTTTTATTTTAATAAAAAAAATTGTAATATTAATTCATGATAATGATTGTATTCTTTTAACAATTGAAATAATATGTGAACGCGCGCTTTAGCGCGCGTATCATATTCTAGTGAAATTATAATCTAGATCATCAAATATTATAATATTTTATAATTTTTAATTAATTAGTTGAATTATTATATAAAAATAATGCAAATAGTAAATTATTACATGGTAATTTTCTACATTACTTTTTGATTTTTAATTCAAATAAAAAAAAATTCTAAATTCGAATATCCTAAATATTTACTGTTTTCAAACAACTTTTATTTTTTTAATGCACTATTATTAACAATAACACTGAAACAAATATTTTTTATTAGTATAAACAATTATAATCTATATAAACCTTAAAACGATAACGCAATTTCACCGAAAAAATCCTGGAGGTAACGGGGAGCGAACCCGGGTCCCGCTGGACTAAAGTCGCACCGCTTAACGCACTCGCCCGTTCAACGCAATGGATACTGGGAATTAATAACCACTGCACATATGTTTCAGTTCAGTGCCGTAACTAGAGATTTTAAGCATTGGTATATACTTTTAATATTTTCTATGTAATAAAACATTTTAGACGATTTTTTAATTATTATAACTTTTTAGTAATTTATTTTGCAACGTTAACAATTAATAAATAAATTGATTACTGTAATTAAATTTTTAATTATTTTTATTAATTTATTATAAATTATTATAAATATTTATTAATTAGTTTTATTATTTAATATTATGATTAATTAACCGACAGATTAGCTCGGTCGGATAAGATGCCTCGCTTGGCGGACGTTCTAGGACCAAGGGTACTTGGTTCGCGCCCATTTGGCTTGGGTTTTTCCGGCATGTGAGATAATCTGAGCGGGAGGTTTGACGTCGAGGTATAATGATGTGCACTGTCGATTATTGTCCGGTACACACCATTAGAACTCGACTGTCGATAAACCGGTTGTACTCAGGAGAAGGTTTTCTACAGTTTCCCTCTCCTCTGGCGAGAAAACCCATTAGACGGGTAGTCCAGGCTAATGCCAGTACTCCTAATTTTCGAAAGACGTTCTGTAGGCGCAAACTTAGTATTAAGAATTGTGTATATAAGAAAAAATTTGTGAAAGCATGAAATTGTAAGAAAACACTTGTATAGCCAAGTGTGTAAGGCTGAAGACAGGTGTATAAACCAATAAAATATTATGATTAATTGATTATTATAAATTAATAATAATAAATTCATTAAATTTTTAATTAATAGAAAATTATAGTTAAACTAAATGGGATTTAAAAAATTAATTTTAAACTAATTTTATTATTTTTATATTTATTATAAATGATTGTAAATATTTATTAATTAATTTAATTAATTAATATTATTAATTTATTTTATTAATTATTAATTTTATTTATTAATTTTATTAATTAATATTGTTAATTATTTTATTAATAATTATTAATATTTATTATTATTAATTAATTTTATTAATTAATACTTATTAATTTATAATAATAAATTAATTAAATTTTTAAATAATAACAAATTAAAATAAAAAGTTTTAAAATATTGGGAAGAATAAGAACAAATTTATCTCTAGCAAATTAATCAGTCGAGCTGTCTAGTTATTAGACATTATTGCAGTGTCATCGACAAGACATACTTAGAACTACAATTTCTAGGAGTACTTTAAAGTAACATTAAAAAAACTAGACAGAAGTTATGTCTAGCCAATATCAAATTCAACTTGAATTTTTGACGAAGAGCGTTGGTCAGTAACTTTACAGTTATTTACCAGTCCGCCTAGAATCAGCGTCCGTGACAAAAACTGTCAAGTAACTTGAACAATCGAGTGGCTCCATGACAAATTTCTACTAGGGCATAGCTCCAATTTTTTTGAAACTTGGTATACTTACGTAATTTTGTGCCCTGATTACGAAAATCATAGTGAAAATTTGCGACTAGGTCATCTTCATGGTGAAAACCATAAAAAACACCACCAAAATGTGTTTTTTGCGTTTAAGTGACAAGAAACCCAAAATTGCAAAAAATGGTTCAAACAAAAATTGTATCTTAGTTAAACACATTTTTTTGTTCTACACATTTTTTGCAATACTAAATAGTTCTCGAGAAAATCGTAAAAAACCATAAAATACCATAAAATTGTCTAGAATACGAATTAATGATAAAACAGAATTATTCTTAAAGAAAAACAGTAACATTTATGTAATTCAGGGTGCTGATCAAGAAAATCACATTGAAAATTTTTGAAAATTAAAATTTTATAATAAAAACCATAAAAAACACCATAAAAATTACTTTTTTTGCATTTAACTCCTAAAAATTTAGAAACGCTGTTTTGTAGTAGAACGTGGGTCAAATTGACATTCTAACGTAGACCGGACCTTCCTCCACGCGAAGCCCGCCACCTACGTGTTCTCTCGCTATTCTGTAATAGAACAGGGGTCAAATGCACATTCCTAGTTGGTACTGGAAGGTTACCAACCCAGACCCGATCCCCCTGCAACGTCCTTTAAGAAAGCTTTTTTTAAAGTGCGCAGTGGAGAAGAAAAAAATAGTTCTCGAGAACTATTTAGTATTGCAAAAAATGTGTACGACAAAAAAATGTGTTTAACTAAGATACAATTATTGTTTGAACCATTTTTTGCAATTTTGGGTTTTTTGGCACTTAAACGCAAAAAAACACATTTTTGTGGTGTTTTTTATGGTTTTCACCATGAAGATGACCTAATCGCTAATTTTCACTATGATTTTCATAATCATAGTGATCCATTACGCTCCGTAGGTTTTTGTTGAAAATTTTGTTATTTGTTATCAGTACCGTAAGTATTAAACAAAAATTGTTAATAGTTCTTTAAGAACAAATGTTTAAAGCTGAAAACCTGATAAACAAAAATTTTTTACAAGTAATTTTGAAAAAGATATAACAAAAAACAAAGATTTCTAAAATTTACTTTCTAGCGTCAAAATCACTTTTTCTACCACATTTTTAACAATAATAAATGAATAACAATGAAAC
>JAVJHS010000594.1:0-20000 GCA_032873175.1 Leptopilina drosophilae | reverse complement strand
TCTGTTGATTTCCTCGGAAAAGTTAGAAATGCAAAAACTTTTATTCGTGTTTGATATCCTCGTTGATTTTCTCAAAGAAATCAGACATTCAAAATGACATTTTTCAAGTTAAAAAATCCTTGTTGATTTCCTCAGAGAAGTTTAGAAATGCAAAAGATTTTATTCGTGTTTAATATCCTCGTTGATTTTCTCAAAGAAATCAGACATTCAAAAGACATTTTAAAGTTAAAAATCCTTGTTGATTTCCTTGAGGAAGTTAAAAATTCTAAATATTATAATCGTGTTTAAAATCCTCGTAGATTTCCGTAAAGAAATCCGGCATTCAAAAGACTTATTTCAAGTTAAAAAACTGTTGATTTCCTCAGAGAAGTTTAGAATGCAAAAAATATTATTCGCGTTTAATATCCTTGTTGATTTCCTCAAAAAAATCAGGCATTCAAAGACACTTTTAGGTTAAAAATCCTTGTCGATTTCCTTGAGGAAATTTTTTGTGTTTAAAATCCACTTTGCTTTTTTCAAAGAAATCAGACATTCAAAGACATTCAAAGACATTTTTTAAATTAAAAATCTCTGTTGACTTCCTCGGAGAAGTTAGAAATGCAAAAAATTTTATTCGTGATTAATATCCTCGTTGATTTCCTCAAAGAAATCTGACATTAAAATGACATTTTTAAGTAAAAAATCCTTGTTGATTTCCTCGGAGAAGTTAGAAATGCAAAACATATTATTCGTGTTTAATATCCTCGTTGATTTCCTCAAAGAAATCAGACATTCAAAAGACTTATTTCAAGTTAAAAAACTGTTGATTTCCTCAGAGAAGTTTAGAATGCAAAAAATATTATTCGTGTTTAATATCCTTGTTGATTTCCTCAAAAAAATCAGGCATTCAAAGACACTTTTAGGTTAAAAATCCTTGTTGATTTCCTTGAGGAAGTTAAAAATTCTAAATATTATAATCGTGTTTAAAATCCTCGTAGATTTCCTCAAAGAAATCCGGCATTCAAAAGACTTATTTCAAGTTAAAAAAACTGTTGATTTCCTCAGAGAAGTTTAGAATGCAAAAAATATTATTCGTGTTTAAAATCCTTGTTGATTTCCTCAAAAAAATCAGGCATTCAAAGACACTTTTAGGTTAAAAATCCTTGTTGATTTCCTTGAGGAAATTTTTTGTGTTTAAAATCCACTTTGCTTTTTTCAAAGAAATCAGACATTCAAAGACATTTTTTAAATTAAAAATCTCTGTTGATTTCCTCGGAGAAGTTAGAAATGCAAAAAATTTTATTCGTGTTTAATATCCTCGTTGATTTCCTCAAAGAAATCAGACATTAAAATGACATTTTTATGTTAAAAATCCTTGTTGATTTCCTCGGAGAAGTTAGAAATGCAAAAACATATTATTCGTGTTTAATATCCTCGTTGATTTCCTCAAAGAAATCAGGACATTCAAAATGACATTTTAAAAGTTTGTATGTTGATTTCCTTGAGGAGTTTAAAAATTCTAAATATTTTAATTTTTTAAAATCATAGATTCCTCGGCATTCAAAAGACTTAAAAAACTGTTGATTTCCTCAGAGAAGTTTAGAATGCAAAAAATATTATTCGTGTTTAATATCCTCGTTGATTTTCTCAAAGAAATCAGACATTCAAAAGACATTTTAAAGTTAAAAATCCTTGTTGATTTCCTTGAGGAAGTTAAAAATTTTAAATATTATAATCGTGTTTAAAATCCTCGTAGATTTCCTCAAAGAAATCCGGCATTCAAAAGACTTATTTTAAGTTAAAAAACTGTTGATTTCCTCAGAGAAGTTTAGAATGCAAAAAATATTATTCGTGTTTAATATCATTGTTGATTTCCTCAAAAAAATCAGGCATTCAAAAGACTTTTAGGTTAAAAATCCTTGTTGATTTCCTTGAGGAATTTTTTTTCGTGTTTTAAAATCCACTTTGCTTTTTTCAAATAAATCAGACATTCAAAGACATTTTTTAAATTAAAAATCTCTGTTGACTTCCTCGGAGAAGTTAGAAATGCAAAAAATTTTATTCGTGATTAATATCCTCGTTGATTTCATCAAAGAAATCAGACATTAAAATGACATTTTTAAGTTAAAAAATCCTTGTTGATTTCCTCGGAGAAGTTAGAAATGCAAAACATATTATTCGTGTTTAATATCCTCGTTGATTTCCTCAAAGAAATCAGACATTCAAAAGACTTATTTCAAGTTAAAAAACTGTTGATTTCCTCAGAGAAGTTTAGAATGCAAAAAAAATATTATTCGTGTTTAATATCCTTGTTGATTTCCTCAAAAAAATCAGGCATTCAAAGACACTTTTAGGTTAAAAATCCTTGTTGATTTCCTTGAGGAAGTTAAAAATTCTAAATATTATAATCGTGTTTAAAATCCTCGTAGATTTCCTCAAAGAAATCCGGCATTCAAAAGACTTATTTCAAGTTAAAAAACTGTTGATTTCCTCAGAGAAGTTTAGAATGCAAAAAATATTATTCGTGTTTAATATCCTTGTTGATTTCCTCAAAAAAATCAGGCATTCAAAGACACTTTTAGGTTAAAAATCCTTGTTGATTTCCTTGAGGAAATTTTTTGTGTTTAAAATCCACTTTGCTATTTTCAAAGAAATCAGACATTCAAAGACATTTTTTAAATTAAAAATCTCTGTTGATTTCCTCGGAGAAGTTTAGAATGCAAAAAATATTATTCGTGTTTAATATCCTCGTTGATTTCCTCAAAGAAATCAGACATTAAAAATGACATTTTTAAGTTAAAAAATCCTTGTTGATTTCCTCGGAGAAGTTAGAAATGCAAAACATATTATTCGTGTTTAATATCCTCGTTGATTTCCTCAAAGAAATCAGACATTCAAAAGACAACTTTATTTCAAGTTAAAAAACTGTTGATTTCCTCAGAGAAGTTTAGAATGCAAAAAATATTATTCGTGTTTAATATCCTTGTTGATTTCCTCAAAAAAATCAGGCATTCAAAAGACACTTTTAGGTTAAAAATCCTTGTTGATTTCCTTGAGGAAGTTAAAAATTCTAAATATATATAATTCGTGTTTAAAATCCTCGTAGATTTCCTCAAAGAAATCCGACATTCAAAAGACTTATTTTCAAGTTAAAAAACTGTTTGATTTCCTCAGAGAAGTTTGGAATGCAAAAAATATTATTCGTGTTTAAAATCCTTGTTGATTTCCTCAAAAAAATCAGGCATTCAAAGACACTTTTAGGTTAAAAATCCTTGTTGATTTCCTTGAGGAAATTTTTTGTGTTTAAAATCCACTTTACTTTTTTCAAAGAAATCAGACAATTCAAAGACATTTTTTAAATTAAAAATCTCTGTTGATTTCCTCGGAGAAGTTAGAAATGCAAAAAAATATTTATTCGTGTTTAATATCCTCGTTTGATTTCCTCAAAGAAATCTGACATTCAAAAGACTTATTTTAAGTTAAAAATCTGTTGATTTCCTCGGAGAAGTTTAGAATGCAAAAAATATTATTCGTGTTTAATAATATCCTAGTTGTTTGATTTCCTCAAAAAAAATCAGACATTCAAAGACACTTTTAAAAGTTAAAAATCCTTGTTGATTTCCTTGAGGAAAAAAATTTTTTTGTGTTTAAAATCCACTTTGTGCTTTTTTCAAAGAAATCAGACATTCAAAAGACATTTTTGTTAAAATTAAAAATCTTCTGGTTGATTTCCTCGGAGAAGTTAGAAATGCAAAAAAATTTTATTCGTGTTTAATATCCTCGTTGATTTCCTCAAAAAAATCAGACATTAAAATGACATTTTTAAGTTAAAAAATCCTTGTTGATTTCCCTCCGGAGGAAGTTAGAAATGCAAAACATATTTATTGCGTGTTTAATATCCTCGTTGATTTCCTCAAAGAAATCAGACATTCAAAAGACTTATTTCAAGTTAAAAATCTGTTGATTATCCTCAGAGAAGTTTAGAAATGCAAAAATATTATTCGATGTTTAATATCCTTGTTGATTTCCTCAAAGAAATCAGACATTCAAATGACATTTTTTAAGTTAAAAATCCTTGTTGATTTGGAGAAGTTAGAAATGCAAAACATCTTATTCGTGTTTAATATCCTCGTTGATTTCCTCAAAGAAATCAGACATTCAAAAGACATTTTAAAGTTAAAAATCCTTGTTGATTTCCTTGAGGAAGTTAAAAATTCTAAATATTATAATCGTGTTTAAAATCCTCGTTGATTTCCTCAAAGGAAATCCGGCATTCAAAAGACTTATTTCATGTTAAAAAACTGTTGATTTGCCTCAGAGAAGTTAGAATGCAAAAAAATATTATTCGTGTTTAATATCCTTGTTGATTTCCTCAAAAAAATCAGACATTCAAAAGACATTTTAAGGTTAAAAATCCTTGTTGATTTCCTTGAGGAAGTTAAAAATTCTAAATATTATAATCGTGTTTAAAATCCTCGTAGATTTCCTCAAAGAAATCCGGCATTCAAAAGAACTTATTTCAAGTTTAAAAAACTGTTGATTTCCTCAGAGAAGTTTAGAATGCAAAAAATATTATTCGTGTTTAATATCCTTGTTGATTTCTCAAAAAAAATCAGGCATTCAAAGACACTTTTAGGTTAAAAAAAATCCTTGTTGATTTCCTTGAGGAAATTTTTTTGTGTTTAAAATCCACTTTGCTTTTTTCAAAGAAATCAGACATTCAAAGACATTTTTAAATTAAAAATCTCTGTTGACTTCCTCCGGAGAAAGTTAGAAATGCAAAAAATTTTATTCGTGTTTAATATCCTCGTTGATTTCCTCAAGAAATCAGACATAAAAATGACATTTTAATGTTAAAAATCCTTGTTGATTTCCTCGGAGAAGTTAGAAATGCAAAAACATATTATTCGTGTTTAATATCCTCGTTGATTTCCTCAAAGAAAATCAGACATTCAAAAGACTTTTTCAGTTAAAAATCCTTGTTTGATTTCCCCTCAAAGACATTTTAAAGTTAAAAATCCTTTGTTGATTTCCTTGAGGAAGTTAAAAATTCTAAATATTATTTTAATCGTGTTTTAAAATCCTCGTAGATTTCCTCAAAGAAATCCGGCATTCAAAAGACTTATTTTCATGTTAAAAAAACTGTTGATTTCCTCAGAGAAGTTAGAATGCAAAAAATATTATTCGTGTATTAATATCCCTTGTTGATTTTTCCTCAAAGAAATCAGGCATTTCAAAGACACTTTAGGTTAAAAATCCTTGTTGATTTCCTTGAGGAAATTTTTTGTGTTTAAAATCCACTTTTGCTTTTTTCAAAGAAATCAGACATTCCAACAGACATTATTTTAAATTAAAAATCTCTGTTGATTTTCCTCGGAGAAGTTAGAAATGCAAAAATTTTATTCGTGTTTTAATATCCTCGTTGATTTCCTCAAAAAATCAGACATTAAAATGACATTTTTAAGTTAAAAAATCCTTGTTGATTTCCTCGGAGAAGTTAGAAAATGCAAAACAATATTATTCGTGTTTTAATATCCCTTCGTTGATTGTCCTCAAAGAAATCTGACATTAAAATGACATTTTTAAGTTAAAAATCCTTTTTGATTTCCTCGGAGAAGTTCTCGGAGAAGTTAGAAATGCAAAGATATTATTCGTGTTTTAATATCCATCGTTGCATTTCTTCAAAGAAATCAGACATTGCAAATGACATATTATAAAGTTAAAAATCACCTTGCTTAGATTTCCTCGATGAGAAGTTTAAAAAAGTTAAAAAATGCAAAACATATTATAATCTGTGTATTAATTATCCACGTTTATTTCCTCAATAAGAAATCAGACCATTTAAAAGACACATTTTAAAATTTAAAAAATCCTTGTTGATTTCCTTGAGGAAGTTAAAATGCAAAAAATATATTATATCGTGTTTAAAATCATCGTTGATTTCCTCAAAGAAATCCGGACATTCCAAGACACTTTTAGGTAAAAATCCTTGTTGATTTCCTTGAGGAAATTTTTTGTGTTTAAAATTCCACTTTGCTTTTTTCAAAGAAATCAGACACGCAATTCAAGACATTTATTTCATGTTTAAAAAACTTGGTTGATTTCCTCAGAGAAGTTTAGAAATGCAAAAAAAAAAAAATTTATTCGTGTTTAATATCCTCGTTGATTTCCCTCAAAAAAAGTCTAGGCATTCAAAGACTTTTTTTAAGTATTTTTTTAAAAATCCTTGTTGATTTCCTCGGAGAAGTTAGAAATGCAAAAAATATTATTCGTGTTTAATATCCTCGTTGATTTCCCTCCTCAAAGAAATCTGAACATTAAAATGACATTTTTTAAGTTAAAAAATCCTTGTTTGATTTCACTCGGAGAAGTTTAGAAATGCAAAAGATTATTAATTCGTGTTTAATATCCTTGTTTTTGCTATTCCGCAAAGAAACTCAGACATTCAAAAAGACATTATTCAAAAGTTAAAAATCCTTGTTGATTTCCTTTAGAAGTTAAAAATTCTAAATATTATAATCGTGTTTAAAATATCCTCGTTAGAATTTCCTCAAAGAAATCCGACATTCCAAAAGACTTATTTCAAGTAAAAAACTGTGAATTCCCAGAGAAGTTTAGAATGCAAAAAATATATTCGTGACGTATTTCAAGTTAATATCCTTGTTGATTTCCTCAAAAAAAATCAGGCGATTCAAAGACACTTTAAGGTTAAAAATCCTTGTTGAATATCTTTGAGGAAATTTTATTATAATCGTGTTTACAATCCACTTTAACTTGATTTCCTCAAAGAAAGTGAGACATTCAAAAGACATTTTTATTAAGTTAAAAATCTTGTTGATTTCCTCGGAGAAGTTAGATAATGCAAAAAATTTTATTCGTGTATTAATATCCTCGTTGATTTCCTCAAAGAAATCTGACATTAAAATGACATTTTTAAGTTAAAAAAATCCTTGTTGATTTTCCTCGGAGAAGTTAGAAATGCAAAACATATTATTCGTGTTATTAATATCCCCTCGTTGATTTCCCTCAAAAGAAATCCGGAATTCAGACATTCAAAGAACTTATTTTCAATGTTAAAAAACTGTTGATTTCCTCAGAGAAGTTTAGAATGCAAAAAAATTATTATTCGTGTTTAATATCCTTGTTGATTTCCTCAGAAAAAAAAACATCAGGCATTCAAAGACCACTTTTAGGCGTTTAAAAATCCTTTGTTGATTTCCTTGAGTAAGTTAAAAATTCTAAAAAATATAATCGTGTATAAAATCCTCGTCAGAATTCCTCAAAGAAATCCCGGCATTCAAAAAGAACTTATTATCAAGTTACAAAAACTGTGATTGTCCGTTCAGCGTAAGTTTAGAATGCAAAAATATTTTCGATTTAAAATCCTTGTTGAATTCCTCAAAAAAATCAGCATTCAAAGGACACTATTTATGTTAAAAAATCTTGAGAATTCCTTAGGAAATTTTTGTGCTGGTGTTTAAAATCCCCACTTTGCTTTTTTCAAAGAAATCAGACAATCAAAGACATTTTTTTAAATTAAAAAATCTCTGTTGATTTCTCGGAGAAGTTTTATAGAAATGAAAATTTCTGTTATTCGTGTTTAATATCTCGTTGATTTCCTCAAAGAAATCAGACATTAAAATCGGCGAAGTTTTAAGTTAAAAATTTTTGTTCTGTTTCTCGGAGAGTTAATTATCCTCGTTGATTTCCTCAAAGGAAAATCAGACATTAAAATGACATTTTTAAGTTAAAAATCCTTGTTTGATTTCCTCGGAGAAGTGTTAGAAATGCATAAACAAAGATATTTATTCCGTGTTTAATATCCTCGTTTGATTTCCTCAAAGAAATCAGACATGTTTAAAATCCTCGTTGTTTTCTTAAAGAATTCAGACATTCAAAAGACACTTTTAAAGTCTCAAAAATCCTTGGTTGATTTCCGTTGAGAAGTTAAAAAATCCTAAATTAAAAAATTTTAATCGTGTATTAAAAACCTCATAGATTTCCTCAAGAAATCCGGCATTCAAAAGACCTTATTTTTAAGTATAAACAAACAGTTGATTTTCCTCAGAGAAGGATAGACTGCAAAACATAGTAACGGTTTAAAATCCTCGTTGATTTCCTCAAAGAAATCAGACATTCAAAAAGACTTTTTTCAAGTTAAAAATCCTGTTGATTTCCTTGTAGAGAAGTTTAGGAATGCAAAAAATTTTATTCGTAATTAATATCCTCGTTGATTCTAAAATCCTCGTACTTTTCCCTCGAAAGAAATCGGACATTCAACAGACACTTTTCAAGTTAAAAAACTGTTTGATTTTCCTCATAGAAGTTTTAGATGCAAAAAATATTTATTCGCGATTAATATCCTTGTTGAATTTCCTTCTCCGAAAAAATCAGGAAATGCAAACCATATTATTCGTGTTTAATATCCTGTCGATTTCCTTGAGGAATATTTTTTGTGTTCCTAAAATCCACTTTACTTTTTCAAGAAATTAGACATTCAAAAGAACTTATTTCAAGTTAAAAAAAATGTTGTTGATTTCCTCAGAGAAGTTTAGAAATGCAAAAATATTTGACGGGTCGTGTTTAATATCCTTGTTAATTTCCTCATTAAAATCAGGCGTTGATTTCCTCCAAAGTACCACTTTTAGGTTAAAAATTCGACATTTTTAAGTAATAATCTTGTTGATTTTCCTCGGGAGGAAGTTAAAAATTCTAAATATTATAATTCGTGTTTAAAATCCACGTAGATTTCCTCAAAGAAATCCGGCATTCAAAAGACTTATTTCAAGTTAAAAAACTGTTGATTTCCTCAGATAGAGTTAAGAATTGCCAAAAAATATTATTCGAGGTTAATATCCTTGTTGATTTCCTCAAAAAACTCAGGCATTCAAAAGACACTTTTAGGTTAAAAATCCTTGTTGATTTCCTTGGAGAGTTAGAAATGCAAAATTTTTATTATTCGTGGTTTAAAATCCACTTTTGCTTGATTTCCTCCAAAGAAAATCAGACATTCAAAAGACATTTTTTTAAAATTAAAAAACTCCATGTTGGATTTCCTCGGAAGAAGTTTAGAATTGCAAAAAATTTTATTCGTTTTTAATATCCTGTTGATTTTTCTCAAAGAAAATCATACATGCAAATGACATTTTTATGTTAAAAATCCTTGTTGATTTCCCTCGAGAGAAGTTATAAATACAAAACATATTAATTCTGTTTAATATCCTCGTTGATTTTCCTCAAAAAAATCAGGCATTCAAAGACCATTTTTAAGGTTAAAAAATCCTTGTTTGATTTCCTTGAGGAAGTTAAAAAATTCTCAAATATTATAATCGTGTCTTAGAATCCTTTTAGATACATTTTCCTCAATGAAATGCCGCATTCCGGCATTCACAAGACATCTTTCAAAGTTTAAAAATACTGAATTGATTTCCTCAGAGAAAAGTTTAGAATGCAAAAAAATTATTATTCCGTGTTTAATTATCCTTGTTGATTTCCTCAAAAAAAAATCAGGCATTCAAAGGACACTTTTAGGTTAAAAAATCCTTGTTGATTTCCTTGGAGGAAATTTTTTGTGTTTAAAATCCACTTTAGCTTTTTTCAAAGAAATCAGACATTCATTGAGGAAATCAACGAGGATATTAACATTTTTTAAATTAAAAATCTCTGTCGATTTCCTCGGGAGGGAATCAACAAGGAGACATTTTTAAGTTAAAAATCCTTTTCTTTGTTAGAAATGCAAAAAATTTTATTTCGTGTTTAATATCCTCGTTGAATTTCCTCAAAGAAACCTGACATTAAAATGACATTTTTAAGTTAATAAAAATCCTTGTTGATTTCCTCGGAGAAGTTTAGGAAATGCAAAACATATTATTCGTGTTTAATATCCTCGTTTTATCTTCCTCAAAGAAAATCAGGACATTTCAAAGACACTTTTAAAGTTATGAATGTTTGTTGATTTCCTTTGAGGAAATCAACAAGGATATTAAACACGAATAATATGAGGAAGTTAAAAATTCTAAATATTATTTTAATCGTATGTTTAAAAATCCTCATAGATTTCCTCAAAGAAAATCGGACATTCAAAAGACATTATTCCAAGTTAAAAAATGTTGATTTCCTCGGCAGGAAGTTTGGAGAATGCAAAAAATATTATTTGTCGTTTAATATCCTTGTTGATTTCCTCAATGAAATCAAGGCATTCAAAGACACTTTTTGGTTTAAAAATCTTGTTGATTTCCTTGAGGAAATTTTTTTTGTGTTTAAAATCCACTTACTTTTATCAAAGAAATCAGACATTCAAAGACATTTTTTTAAAAATTTAAAAAATCTCTGTTAAATGTCGGATTTCCTCGTAGAAGTTAACGAAATGCAAAAAATGTATTCGTGTGTTTAATATCCTCGTGATTTCCTCAAAGAAATCAGACATTCATACGACATTTTAAGTTAAAATTCCTTGTTGATTTCCTTGGAGGAAGTTATAATTTAAATATTATAATCGTGTTTTAAAATCCTCGTAGATTGCCTCAAAGAAATACGGCATTCAAAAGACTTTATTTCAAGTTAAAAAACTCTGTTGATTTCCTCAGAGAAGTTTAGAAATGCAAAAAATATTTATTGTGTTTTTAATATCCTTGTTGATATTCCTCACGAATAGAAATCTTGACATTAAATGACATTTATAAGTAAAAAATCCTTGTTTGATTTCCTTGGAGAAGTTAGAAATGCAAACAATATTATTCGTGTTTAATATCCTCGTTGCTTCCTCAAGAAATCAGACATTCAAAAGACTTATTTCAAGTCTAAAAAACTGTTGATTTCCTCAGAGAAGTTTAGAATGCAAAAAATATAATTCGTGTTTAAATTTAAAAAATGTCCTTGAATGTCTGATTTCCTCGAAAAAATCAGGCATTCAAAGACACTTTTAGGTTAAAAATCCTTGTTGATATCCTTGAGGAAGTTAAAAATTCTAATATTATATTCGTGTTTAGAATCCTTATAGAATTTTCTCCAAAGAAATCCGGCATTCAAAAGACATTATTTCAAGTTTAAAAAAACTTGTTGATTTCCTCGTGAGAAGTTTGGGAATGCAAAAAATATTATTCGTTGTTTTAATCTCCTTGTTGGTTTTCATCAAAAAAATCAGGCATTCTAAGACACTTTTAGGTTTAAAAATCCTTAGTTGATTTTAGGAGGAAATTTTTTTTGTTTTAAAATCCACTTAACTTTTTTCAAAGAAATGAGAACATTCAAAGACATTTTTTTAAATTAAAAATGTCTTTTAAATGGTGATTTCTTTGAGAAATCAACGCGGAGAAGTTAGAAATGAAATAATATTTTATTCGTGTTTAATATCCTCGATTGATTTCCTCAAAGATTTTTAACTCTGAAACATTAAAAATGACATTTTTAAAGTTAACAATCCTTGTGTTGATTATTAAACACGAATAAAATTTTTTTGCATTTCTAACTCCTCGGAGGAAGTCATTAGAAATGCAAAACATATTCTTCGTGTTTAATATCCTCGTTGATTTCCTCAAAGAAATCAGACATTCAAAAGACTTCTTCGTGAATCAACAAGGTTATTAAAAACGAATAATTTTGTTGCTTTCTAAACTTCTCAGAGAAGTTAGAATGCAAAAAATATTATTAACGTGTTAATAAGTCCTTTGAATGCTTGATTTCGCTCACAAAAATCTTGGCATTCAAAGACACTTTTTAGGTTTTAAAATACTTGTTGTTTTCCTTGAGAAAGTTTTAACAATTCTAAATATTATAATCGTGTTTAAAATCCTCGTAGATTTCCTCAAAGAAAATCCGGCATTTAAAAGAATTATTTCAAGTTAAAAAACTGTTGATTTCCTTCAGAGAAGTTGTAGTATGCAAAAAAAATGTCATTTTAATGTCAGATTTCTTTGAGGAAAACAACGAGGATATTAAACACGAATAAAATTTTTTGCATTTCTAACTTCTCCGAGGAAATCAACAAAGACACTTTTAGGTTAAAAATCCTTGTTGATTTCCTTGAGGTTAGAAATTTTTTGTGTTTAAAATCCACTTTGCTTGATTTTCAAAGAAATCAGACATTCATGTCTGATTTCTTTGAGGAAATCAACGAGGATATTAAACACGAATAAAAATAGACATTTTTAAATTAAAAAATCTCTGTTGATTTCCTCGGAGAAGTTAGAAATGCAAAAAATTTTATTCGTGTAAATCAACAGAGTTTTTTAATTTAAAAAATGTCTTTGAATGTATGATCTCTTTGAAAAAAGCAAAGTCGATTTTAAACACAAAAAAATTTCCTCAAGGAAATCAACAAGGATTTTTAACTAAAAGTGTCTTTGAATGCCTGATTTTTTTGAGGAAATCAACAAGGATATTAAACACGAATAATATTTTTTGCATTCTAACTTCTCTGAGGAAATCAACAGTTTTTTAACATGAAATAGTCTTTTGAATGCCGGATTTCTTTAGACATTCAAAAGACTTATTTCAAGTTAAAAAACTGTTGATTTACAAGGATTTTTAACTTTAAAATGTCTTTTAAATGTCTGATTTCTTTGAGGAATTTCCTCAAAAAAATCAGGCATTCAAAGACACTTTTAGGTTAAAAATCCAACAAGGATTTTTTGATTTCCTTGAGGAAGTTAAAAATTCTAAAATATTATAATCGTGTTTAATATCCTCTTGATTTCCTCAAATTTCTTTGAGAAAAGCAACGAGGATATTAAACACGAATAATATTTTTGCATTTCTAACTTCTCCGAGGAAATCAAAAAGGACATTCAAAGACATTTTTAAATTAAAAATCTCTGTTGACTTCCTCGGAGAAGTTAGAAATGCACAACAAGGATTTTTTTCAAAAGACTTATTTCAAGTTAAAAAAACTGTTGATTTCCTCAGAGAAGTTTAGAATGCAAAAAATATTGTTCGTGTTTAAAATCCTTGTTGATTTCCTCAAAAAAATCAGGCATTCAAAGACACTTTTAGGTTAAAAATCCTTGTTGATTTCCTTGAGGAATTTATATGTTATTAAAATACACTTTGAGTTTTTAAAAGAAATCAGACATTCAAAACACGAATAAAATTTTTTGCAATTTTAACTTCTCCGAGGAAATCAACAGAGATTTTTAATTTAAAAATGTCTTTGAATGTCTGATTTCAATGCAAAACATAGTATTCGTGTTTAATATCCTCGTTGATTTTGAGGAAATCAACAAGGATATTAAACACGAATAATATTTTTTGTTCAAAAGACTTATTTCAAGTTAAAAAACTGTTGATTTCCTCAGAGAAGTTTTGAATTCAAAAAATATTATTCGTGTTTAATATCCTTGTTTATTTCCTCAAAAAAATCAGGCATTCAAAGACACTTTTAGGTTAAAAATCCTTGTTGATTTTCTTGAGGAAGTTAAAAATTCTAAATATTATAGTCGTGTTTAAAATCCTCGTAGATACTTCCTCAAGGAAATCAACAAGGATTTTTAACTTTAAAATGTCTTTTAAATGTCTGATTTCTTTGAGGAAATCAACGAGGATATTAAACACGAATAATATGTTTTGCATTTCTAACTTCTCCGAGGAAATCAACAAGGATTTTTAACTTAAAAATGTCATTTGCATGTCTGATTTCTTTGAGAAAATCAACGAGGATATTAAACACGAATAAAATTTTTTGCATTTCTAACTTCTCCGAGGAAATCAACAAGATTTTTAATTTAAAAATGTCTTTGAATGTCTGATTTCTTTGAAAAAAGCAAAGTGGATTTTAATCCGGCATTCAAAAGACTTATTTCAAGTTAAAAAACTGTTGATTTCCTCAGAGAAGTTTAGAATGCAAAAAAATATTATTCGTGTTTAAAATCCTTGTTGATTTCCTCAAAAAAATCAGGCATTCAAAGACACTTTTAGGTTAAAAATCCTTGTTGATTTCCTTGAGGAAATTTTTTGTGTTTAAAATCCACTTTGCTATTTTCAAAGAAATCAGACATTCAAAGACATTTTTTAAATTAAAAATAATGCCTGATTTTTTTGAGGAAATCAACAAGGATATTAAACACGAATAATATTTTTTGCATTTCTAAACTTCTCTGAGGAAATCAACAGTTTTTTAAATTGAAATAAGTCTTTTGAATGCCGGATTTCTTGATTTCCTCGGAGAAGTTAGAAATGCAAAAATATTTTATTCGTGTTTAAAATCCTCGTAAATCAACAAGGATTTTTTAACTTTAAAATGTCTTTTGAATGTCTGATTTTTTTGAGGAAATCAACAAGGATATTAAACACGAATAATATTTTTTGCATTCTAAACTTCTCTGAGGAAATCAACAGTTTTTTAACATGAAATAAGTCTTTTGAATGCCGGATTTCATTCAAAAGACATTTTTAAGTTAAAAATCCTTGTTGATTTCCTCGGAGAAGTTAGAAATGCAAAAAATATTATTCGTGTTTAATATCCTCGTTGAACAAACATTCAAAAGACTTTTTCAAGTTAAAAATCCTTGTTGATTTCCTTGAGAAGTTTAGAATGCAAAAAATATTATTCGTGTTTAAAATCCTTGTTGATTTCCTCAAAGAAATCAGGCATTCAAAGACATTTTAATTAAAAATCTTGTTGATTTCCTCGGAGGAAGTTAGAAATGCAAATATTAGATTTCTTTGAGGAAATCAACGAGGATATTAAACACAAAGAAATCCGGCATTCAAAAGACTTATTTCAAGTTAAAAAACTGTTGATTTCCTCAGAGAAGTTTAGAATGCAAAAAAATATTATTCGTGTTTAAAATCCTTGTTGATTTCCTCAAAAAATCAGGCATTCAAAGACACTTTTAGGTTAAAAATCAACAAGGCCTTGAGGAAATTTTTTGTGTTTAAAATCCACTTTGCTTTTTCCTCAAAGAAATCAGACATTCAAAATATTAAACACGAATAATATCTTTTGCATTTAATCAGACATTAAAAGACATTTTTAAGTTAAAATAACTTAAAAATGTCATTTTAATGTCAGATTTCTTTGAGGAAATCAACAAGGATATTAAACACGAATAATATTTTGCATTTCTAACTTCTCCGAGGAAATCAACAAGGATTTTTAACTTAAAAATGTCATTTTAATGTCAGATTTCTTTGAGGAAATCAACGAGGATATTAAACACGAATAAAATTTTTTGCATTTTTAACTTCTCCGAGGAAATCAACAGAGATTTTTAATTTAAAAAATGTCTTTGAATGTCCGATTTTTGATTTCCTCGAGAAGTTAGAAATGCAAAAAATATTATTCGTGTTTAATATCCTTGTTGATTTACAAAAAATTTCCTCAAGGAAATCAACAAGGATTTTTAACCTTAAAAGTGTCTTTGAATGCCTGATGTTTTGAGGAAATCAACAAGGATATTAAACACGAATAATATTTTTTGCATTAAGACATTTTTAAAGTTAAAAATCCTGAATGTCTGATTTCTTTGAGGAAATCAACGAGGATATTAAAACACGAATAATATGTTTTGCATTTCTAACTTCTCCGAGGAAATCAACAAGGATTTTTTTGATTTCCTTGAGGAAATTTATTTCGTGTTTAAAATCCACTTTGCTTTTTTCAAAGAAATAATCAACGAGGATATTAAACACGAATAAAATTTTTTGCATTTCTAACTTCTCCGAGGAAATCACCAGAGATTTTAATTTAAAAAATGTCTTTGAATGTCTCATTTCTTTGAAAAAAGTAAAGTGGATTTTAAACACAAAAAATTTCCTCAAGGAAATCAACAAGGATTTTTTAACCTAAAAGTGTCTTTGAATGCCTGATTTTTTTTGAGGAAATCAACAAGGATATTAAACACGAATAATATTTTTTGCATTCTAAACTTCTCTGAGGAAATCAACAAGGATTTTTAACTTAAAAATGTCATTTTTATGTCAGATTTCTTTGAGGAAATCAACGAGGATATTAAACACGAATAAAATTTTTTGCATTTCTAACTTCTCCAAAGAAATCAACAGAGATTTTTAATTTAAAAAATGTCTTTGAATGCCTAATTTTTTTGAGGAAATCAACAAGGATATTAAACACGAATAATATTTTTTGCATTCAAAACTTCTCTGAGGAAAATTAAAAATCCTTGTTGATTTCCTCGGAGAAGTTAGAAATGCAAAAAATTTTATAATCGTGTTTAAAATCCTCGTAGATTTCCTCAAAGAAATCTGACATTCAAAAGACATTTTTTCAAGTTAAAAAACTGTTGATTTCCTCGGAGAAGTTAGAAATGCAAAAAATATTATTCGTTCAAGGAAATCAACAAGGATTCAAAGAAATCAGACATTCAAAGACATTTTTCAAGTTAAAAAATCCTTGTTGATTTCCTCAGAGAAGTTTAGAATGCAAAATATTATTCGTGTTTAATATCCTTGTTGATTTCCTCAAAGAAATCAGGCATTCAAAGACATTTTTTAAAGGTTAAAAATCCTTGTTGATTTCCTTGAGGAAGTTAAAAATGCAAATATTATTCGTGTTTAAAATCCTCGTTGATTTCCTCAAAGAAATCAGACATTCAAAAGACATTATTTAAGTTAAAAATCCTTGTTGATTTCCTCGAGAAGTTAGAAATGCAAAAAATATTATTCGTGTTTAATATCCTTGTTGATTTCCTCAAAAAAATCAGGCATTCAAAGACATTTTAGTTAAAAATCCTTGTTGATTTCCTTGAGGAAATTTTATTCGTGTTTAATAATCCACTTTGCTTGATTTCCTCAAAGAAATCAGACATTCAAAGACATTTTTTAAAGTTAAAAATCTCTGTTGATTTCCTCGGAGAAGTTAGAAATGCAAAAAATTTTATTCGTGTTTAATATCCTCGTTGATTTCTGAGAAAATCAACGAGGATATTAAACACGAATAATATGTGATTTGCATTTCTAACTTCTCCGAGGAAATCAACAAGGATTTTTAACTTAAAAATGTCATTTGCAATGTCTGATTTCTTTGAGAAAATCAACGAGGATATTAAACACGAATAAAATTTTTTGCATTTCTAACTTCTCCGAGGAAATCAACAGAGATTTTTAATTTAAAAAATGTCTTTGAATGTCAGATTTCTTTGAAAAAAGTAAAGTGGATTTTAAACACAAAAAATTTCCTCAAGGAAATCAACAAGGATTTTTAACCTAAAAGTGTCTTTGGAATGCCTGATTTTTTTGAGGAAATCAACAAGGATTTTTAAACACGAATAATATTTTTTGCATTCTAAACTTCTCTGAGGAAATCAACAGTTTTTTTAACTTGAAATAAGTCTTTTGAATGCCGGATTTCTTTGAGGAAATCAACGAGGATATTAAACACGAATAATATGTTTTGCATTTCTAACTTCTCCGAGGAAATCGAACAAAGAAATCAGACATTCAAAAGACATTTTTTAAGTTAAAAATCCTTGTTGATTTCCTCGGAGAAGTTAGAAATGCAAAAAATATTATTCGTGTTTAATATCCTTGTTGATTTCCTTGTCAGATTTCTTTGAGGAAATCAACGAGGATATTAATCACGAATACATTCAAAAGACTTTTTAGTTAAAAATCCTTGTTGATTTCCTTGAGAAGTTAGAATGCAAAAAAATATTATTCGTGTTTAAAATCCTCGTTGATTTCCTCAAAGAAATCAGACATTCAAAGACATTTTTTAAGTTAAAAATCCTTGTTGATTTCCTTGAGGAAGTTAAAAATGCAAAAAATATTATTCGTGTTTAATATCCTCGTTGATTTCCTCAAAGAAATCAGACATTCAAAAGACTTATTTAAGTTAAAAATCCTTGTTGATTTCCTCAGAGAAGTTAGAAATGCAAAAAATATTATTCGTGTTTAAAATCCTCGTTGATTTCCTCAAAGAAATCAGACATTCAAAAGACATTTTTCAAGTTAAAAATCCTTGTTGATTTCCTTGAGAAGTTTAAATTTTATTCGTGTTTAAAATCCTTTGTTGATTTCCTCAAAGAAATCAGACATTCAAATTTTATTTTTTAGGTTAAAAATCCTTGTTGATTTCCTCGGAGAAGTTAGAAATGCAAAAATTTTTATTCGTGTTTAAAATCCTCGTTGATTTCCTCAAAGAAATCTGACATTCAAAAGACATTTTTCAAGTTAAAAATCCTTGTTGATTTCCTCGGAGAAGTTAGAAATGCAAAAAATATTATTCGTGTTTAATATCCTTGTTGATTTACAAGGATTTTTAACCTAAAAGTTTCTTTGAATGCCTGATTTTTTTGACATTCAAAAGACATTTTAAAGTTAAAAATCCTTGTTGATCTTCTCTGAGGAAATCAACAGGATTGAGGAAATTTTTTGTGTTTAAAATCCACTTTGCTTTTTTCAAAGAAAAGACATTTTTTAAATTAAAAATCTCTGTTGATTTCCTCGGAGAAGTTCGATTATAATATTTAGAATTTTTAAAGAAATCAGACATTAAAATGACATTTTTAAGTTAAAAAATCCTTGTTGATTTCCTCGGAGAAGTTAGAAATGCAAAACATATTATTCGTGTTTAATAACTTTAAAATGTCTTTTGAATGTCTGATTTCTTTGCGGAAATCAACAAGGATATTAAACACGAATAATATGTTTTGCATTTCTAACTTCTCCGAGAAAATCAACAAGGATTTTTAACTTAAAAATGTCATTTTAATGTCTGATTTCATTGAGAAAATCAACGAGGATATTAAACACGAATAATATGTTTTGCATTTCTAACTTCTCCGAGGAAATCAACAAGGATTTTTAACATAAAAATATCATTTTGAATGTCTGATTTCTTTGAGAAATCAACGAGGAATATTAAACACGAATAAAATTTTTTCCATTTCTAAACTTCTCCGAGGAAATCAACAAGGAATTTCCTCAAAGAAATCAGACATTCAAAAGACATTTTAAAGTTAAGAATGTTTATGTCAGATTTCTTTGAGGAAATCAACGAGGATATTAAACACGAATAAAATTTTTTGCATTTCTAACTTCTCCGAGGAAATCAACAGAGATTTTTAATTTAAAAAATGTCTTTGAATGTCCTGATTTCTTTGAAAAAACTTGAGGAATTTAAAAATTCTAAATATTTTAATCGTGTTTAAATCGTCATAGATTTCCTCAAAGAAATCCGGCATTCAAAAGACTTATTTCAAGTTAAAAAAACTGTTGATTTAATCAACAGGAGAAGTTTGGAATGCAAAAAATATTATTCGTGTTTAATATCCTTGTTGATTTATGTCTTTTGAATGTCTGATTTCTTTGAGGAAATTAACAAGGATATTAAACACGAATAATATGTTTTGCATTTCTAACTTCTCCGAGGAAATCAACAAGGATTTTTAACTTTAAAATGTCTTTTGAATGTCTGATTTCTTTGAGGAAATCAACGAGGATATTAAACACGAATATCATTTTTTGCATTTCTAACTTCTCCGAGGAAATCAACAGAGATTTTTATTTTAAAAAATGTCTTTGAATGTCTGATTTCTTTAAAAAAAGTAAAGTGGATTTTAAACACAAAAAATTTCCTCAAGGAAATCAACAAGGATTTTTAACCTAAAAGTGTCTTTGAATGCCTGATTTTTTTGAGGAAATCAACAAGGATATTAAACACGAATAATATTTTTTGCATTCTAAACTTCTCTGAGGAAATCAACAGTTTTTTAACTTGAAATAAGTCTTTTGAATGCCGGATTTCTTTGAGGAAATCTATGACGATTTTAAACACGATTATAATATTTAGAATTTTTAACTTCCTCAAGGAAATCAACAAGGATTTTTAACTTTAAAATGTCTTTGAATGCCTGATTTTTTTGAGGAAATCAACGAGGATATTAAACACGAATAACATTTTTTGCATTTCTAACTTCTCCGAGGAAATCAACAGAGATTTTTATTTTAAAAAATGTCTTTGAATGTCTGATTTCTTTAAAAAAAGTAAAGTGGATAAACACAAAAATTTCCTCAAGGAAATCAACAAGGATTTTTAACCTAAAAGTGTCTTTGAATGCCTGATT
>JAVJHS010000593.1:0-20000 GCA_032873175.1 Leptopilina drosophilae | reverse complement strand
TTGAAAGAGTCGAAAGACTCAAGTGATTCGAACGAAGATAACTTAGTATCGGAAGAGAAAGGTTATCGATTAAGAGATAAGTCCTCGAAAGTGAGAATCCATAGGTTACTTAGTAACTCTGGGATCCCTGAGGAAATTAGCCAGGACATTCTCGAAGAGGTGAATGGAATGAGGGAATTAATCCATGAGTTAATTGCTGAAAACCAGATCCTCAAGGGAAGACTGATTGAACGTAAGAATAGTGAAAGCTTAATTGCGGAAACTATCGAAAAAGTCCTCGAATCTCGAGGCACCGCTGTTAAGAGGAAGACTTTTGCTGAGATGGTGACGTCGAAGCCAGCTGCAGTCCCCGCGTTTAAGCGGACCAGTTAAGAAAGTTCCGAAACTCGCAAAGGTGGTCCTCATTAGACCACCTGAGGATAAGGCAAACGAAACCAGTGACGAGACAAAAAAGCAGCTGATGACTTTGATAAATCCAGTCAAGGAAAAGATCAGAATCAAAGCGGTTAGAAAGATGAAGGAAGGTGGCATTGCCGTCGAGGTCGAGGCCGAAGAAGACCTACAAAAGATCCTGTCTCACGATAGGATCAAAAGTCAGAAGTACAGAGTAATTAAAGCGAGTACGAGTAATCCGAAACTGCTGATTTACGATGTGCCTGACAACTTGAACGAGGACCAAGTCGCTTGTGCCATATTTGAGCAAAACGAGCACTTAAAGAAGTCCATGTCGAACGTGGAACAATTCAAGGAGTCATTCAAACCTCGGTTTAGAATGGGTCCAAGAAGAGAAGGATCAACAAACTGGGTTGCTGAGGTAACTCCGGGATTGAGATCTAGCTTAAGAAGTTCCAATAACTCTAAACTCTATATAGGGTGGAGCGCGTGTAAAGTCGATGACTTTATATCTGTGTCGAGGGTGTTTCAAATGCCAAGGCTACGGACACGTGCAGAAGCACTGTAAGGAGGAAGAGATTGTTTGTGCATACTGTGCAAAACAGGGTCATAAGGCTCAGAACTGCCCAGATCTAGAAGCTAAAAAGCCGCCTACATGCTTCGCGTGTAAAAAGGCAAAAAAGAAGTCGGATCATAAATCTGGGCAAAAAACTTGCCCAGCGTACAGAGCCGCACTCGATCGAACGAAAAGCAGAATAGATTATGGTAATAATGGTTAATAAAACAATTGAACGTGGCGTACTGCAGTTGATGCAGATAAACGCTGGTAGAGGAAGAAATTCCTCTACAGAGATCAGAAATATGTCTGATAGGAGAAAGATACAAATTGCTCTTGTTCAGGAGCCGTATGCTGTAAGAGGTAGAGTGGCAGCTTTTTGGCCTTAGGGCTAGAACTGTCACTGGTTTCAAAGAACAACGAGCATCCATGGGCTGCAATAGTTGTGTTTGATGATAAACTGACTGTCACTAGGCTTAGCCACATGTGTACAAGTCACATCGTCTGCGCACATGTGGACAATGGTGAATTTGACGTTTTCCTTATAAGTGCTTACCTACAATACTCACATGACGTTGATCGTTATTTGGAGCAATTAAAAAATATCCTAAACCTTCTAAGAGGGAAGAAGGTTATAATATGCCTCGATTCAAACGCAAAGTCTCCGACTTGGTACTCTGATCAGCTGGATGAGAAAGGTGAAAAAGTAGATGATTTCATAAGCGAGATGAATCTCTATGTACTGAATGAACCAAACAACCCGAAAACATTCTTCAATTCGGTTGGTAACGAAAGCAACATTGATTTATCAGTTGCAAGTAGTCAAGCCATAAGATTGGTTAAAGAATGGAAGGTCGAAGAGAATTGGTGTGCGAGTGATCATCGTCCAATACTTATTAGGCTAGCTCCTAATGGAACGGAGATGATTCGAAGCGAGGGCCCCATAGGCAAAAGGTACAATACCGATAAAGCCAAATGGGATGTTTTCGTTAGTACGCTAACTTCTCTGAGACCAGAACTCAAAAATAAGTGTGAGTCAAAAACGGATGTTGTAGATCTCACCAGAAATATTCGTATAGCGATCATGAGGGCAAGTGAAAAGGCAATGCCAAAAAAGAAACCAAAAAAGAATGGAGTCCGCTGGTGGACTCAAGAACTATCTAACTTGAAGTTAATAGTTAACAAAGCGAGGCGAAAATTTCAAAGGGCTTGTAGCGAGAATAGGGAGGCACTTAAAAACGAATATAAAAATAAGAGAAGGCTTTATAATGGCGAAATGAAAAAAGTTTCTAAGCAGAGCTTTAAAAATTTCATTACGGAGACGTCGAAGGATCCATGGGGATTTGCATACAAGTTAGCTTGTGGCAAGCTCCAAGTTCACAGTGCAATGAACTCAATTAAAACGGCTGGCGATTATACGCTAACATGGAGAGAATCGGCGGGTGCTCTGCTTGATAGCCTCTTTTGTCCCGACAATGAGGAAGGAGAGACAGACATCCAAAGATCAAAAAGAGCTCAAATGTATGAAAGGGGCGCAGAACCCTTAGTACAGGAGGGCCCGTTTTCTTCACAAGAAGTTAATAAAGCGATACGAAAACTGAAAAATGGCAAGGCCCCAGGGTGGGATTCCATAGAAACAGTCATGATTAAAAACGCATGGCCTGTATTGAACGTTCAGATGTTAGCTTTATTCAATGGATGTTTAGAATACGGTATCTTTCCAAACGAGTGGAAGATTGCAAATGTTGTAACCCTACTCAAATCGAACGAAAAAGACGCAACTGATCCTGCATCGTATAGGCCTATATGCTTACTACCTATAATGGGAAAAGTACTAGAAAGCCTAATACTTGAACGAATTAAGAAAGCAGTAGAACCAAAATTATCAGAGTGGCAGTTTGGCTTTAGACCGAATCGGTCAACTGAGGATGCAATTCGAAAGTTCTTGCAAGTGCAAGAAGACATATGTGATAAACATATAGTCTGCATCTTCATTGACATAAGCAATGCATTCAACACCCTGTGGTGGCCGGACATTATCCATGAACTAAAGGAGAAAGGCTGTCCCGAAAGAACTCTTGGACTTGTTCAAGATTTTCTGAGGAATAGACGTGCTAATTTCCAGACTAGTAATGGTCGTGTTGAACGAGTTACGGATAAAGGTGCCCCTCAGGGTTCAGTGCTGGGCGGAATGCTGTGGAACTTAGTGTTCGATGACTTGATAGTCACTGTTGAACGAGCTGGCTTCAAAATGGTCGTCTATGCAGACGATGGAGCAGTCATAATTGAAGGAAACACGAGACTTGAATTGGAACAAAAAGGGGAACAAGTGTTGAGCATCATAAATAATTGGTGCAATGATCACAAAATGAAGTTGTCACAGACAAAAACTGTTTCAATGCTGACAAAAGGGAATTTAAACAGAAATACACCTCCAAGGATAGTCTTGTGTGGAAAATCAATTAAGACAGTTAAAAGTTTCCCATATTTGGGACTTATGCTGTCAACGGGCGTAGTGCGCGTCAAGATCGATGAACACGTAGAAGCCATAGCGTTAAAGTGCAGAACACTTTTCGCACAGGTGAAAAAAGTTGCAAAGAGGGACTGGGGTATAAGACCTTCTTCATTGAAGTGTATATACAGAGGTCTCTTTGAAGCGATACTAACATACTCAATATCCGCATGGATAGAGTTGTTGAACGTAAAGCACTGGCAAAAACTGAGTAGCGTGCAAAGATTCGTACTCATTGGGGTAACTGGTGCGTACAGAACAGCACAAACAGAAGTCTTACCTGTAATTGCAGGAGTTCTTCCAATTCGGCTCGAAGCTGAAAGAAGAGTCTCTATGTATAAGGTTCGAAAGAAAATTGACTTCACATTGAACGACTTTGAGTTTATTGCTCAGCAAATTGAAATGTCTGATAGGCACCTCCGATTATTTAATGGAGAAGCTAGAAGGCAAATTGAACGACAAGTACTGAATCTCTGGCAGGAGGAATGGATGGAATCGAATAAGATTACCAGAAAATTCTTCCCTAATGTCAGAGATAGACGTACGAAAAATTGGATTATTCCGAATCAGTACACAACTCAGTTCTTCACAGGACACGGAAAATTCGCACAAAAACTAGCTCAGCTAGGATTGAAAGACACAGGTGACTGTGATTGTGGCGAGTTGGAAACAAGTGAGCACGTGTTGATGGAATGTCCAAAATGGAACGCATTACGATCTAATCTTAGAAGCTTAGTGCAACAAAAGGGATACGGCTGGCCCGTTGAACTAGAAACACTAATGCAGAAAGAAGAGTATATCCTATTCGAAAAACTGGCTATTGAAATAATAAAAGCTAAGGAAGAAGAAGATATCATAGATCTTGAATTAAGTAACCCTCACTTAGGTGAGAACTTGAACGAATAATAAGCCTCAGAGATCTGGCGCGTTGCCCGGACACTTGTGTTCTGGGCAGCGTGCTAAGGTTCCAGAGGCTTTACTCCGTGTTGATGCCCGGAGAAGAATAGGGCAAATGTATCCATGCATGTCGTAAGAGGCGACTAAAATGGTAAAAAACCCAGTCGCCTGGGAGATGAGAAGTTTTGCGGGCGAAACTTAAATAGCTCCGGCATATATCTTCGGGTATATCAACGGATGCGAGTCGTATGACATGAAAGACATAGGGTAATTCCGGAAATTTTTTTTTTTACCGAAATCATCCGGAGGTCTTTCGGAAACTTTCCGCAAATTTATTTTTTTTACGGAAATCATCCGGAAATCTTCCTGAAAATTTCTGGAAATTTATTTTTTTTACGGAAATCATCCGGAAATTTATTTTTTTTGCGGAAATCATTCGGAAATCTTACGGAAAATTTCCGGAAATTTAATTTTCTTTCGGAAATCATCCGGAAATATTCTGGAAAATTTCCAGAAATTTATTTTTTTTTACCGAAATCATCCGGAAATCTTCTGGAAAATTTCTAGAAATTTATTTTTTTACGGAAATCAGCCGGAAATCTTCCGGAAAATTTCCTGAAATTTATTTTTTTACGGAAATCATCCGGAAATTAATTTTTTTTACGGAAATCATCCAGAAATTTTCCAGAAATTTTCCGGATGATTTCCGTAAAAAAAATTAATTTCCGGAAATTTTCCGGATGATTTCCGTAAAAAAAATTAATTTCCGGATGATTTCCGTAAAAAAAAATTTCGAGAAATTTTCCGGAAGATTTCCGTAAAAAAAAATAAATTTCCGGAAGATTTCCGAATGATTTACGCAAAAAAATAAATAAATTTCCGGAAAATTTCCATACAAAAAAAAAATTTCCGGAAAGTTTCCGGAATATTTCCGTACAAAAAAAATAAATTTCCGGAAGATTTCCGAATAATTTCCGTACAAAAAAAAAATTTCCGGAAGATTTCTGAATAATTTCTGTACAAAAAAAATTTTTCCGGATGATTTTCGTAAAAAAAATAAATTTCCGGAAATTTTCTTGATGATTTCCGGATGATTTCCGTAAAAAATAAATTTCCACATGGGAATTATGAACATATCTTTTAATGCATTAGATGCATTTTAATTTACAACATGTTAAAATGTAAATAAACAATAAATTTTTTAATAAGAAAATATAAATATAACGTAACAAAAATATTAATAAATTGATTTTAAATTATTACTATTTTACATCTCATAATAGAAAACAATTTTTTCTAATGAAAAAAAGACAGATACCAAGTAATAAAAAACGAGAATTAAAAAAAATAGTAATTGAAAATTAAAAAATATAAAATATAAATTAAGAATAAAGCAGCAACGAAGTCGACCGCAATAGAGGTTGAGTAGTATTTTTTCATTATTTTGAATATTCATAATTTTCTATAAATTTTTTGTCTTTCCGATTTATTTTAATGTTATTTGATTAGTATAGAATTTTCGATGCAGAGTGTTGAAGCCAACTTCATGATAATTTTCTTTTTATTTATTTTGTTAACAAATGTCAAATGCAGTACATACTAAATAAAAATCATAATTTAAGTGCTCTTTTTTAAATTATCCTGATTTTCATAAATTAAATATGACCATTGTTATAAATGGATATTCTTACAATCCAGATTCGAGGAATGGGAATATTTTAAGGTATTTAATTAATTTGGACCTGAAGGAACCACAATATAAAATAGAAAATATATTTACTATTTGGAATAGAAAATCGTTTCTAGTTTATAAATAATTAGAAAATGTAACAAATTTATCACTAATTTACCATCTAAGTTATTATGTAATAGGTTTCATTTAAAAATTTATGCATAGGAATTTCAAAACAACATTTTGCAGAGTTTTAGAATTTTTGATAGGATTGTAATAATTTAAATACAAAAGTATAAATTCATTTACAATATTTTAGAAAATAACACACTGCATTAGGTTAAAGTGAATCAATTACTTAATTATTTATAGACAACAATTTATTTTTTTGTTCATATTCTATTTCAATTATTTAATGATTTATAAACCACAATTTATCTTATTGTAATAATCCTATTAATAATAATTAATTTTTTGAGTATAAAAACAGAATCTTGGTAAGAACAATATAGTTAAATATTTTGGATATATTTTTTAAAATATTGAATTATATTGTACTAACAAAGAATTCGTTTCCATGCTAAAAAATATTAAGTATAATATCTAAATGAATAAACATTTGCCTCTTAATTTTTGCAGAACGTGAAAATTTTAGAATGAGAAATAACTGAAAGAACTATTTAAATTTCACCGATAAATAAGTCCACTTTAAAACTGAAATCGTCTCCACCGTATAAATTACGAGTAACTACGCAAACCCTGTCCGGGGCTTTCTACAATAGCTTTTTTTCATCGACAAGAGCAAAATGCACCATGCAAAATAGTTGCGCGCGCAACGTTTTCACACTGATTTTGATGAAAAAAAGCTGTTGTAGAAGCAGCCTCCAGGGCTTGTATTCGCAATGCATTAGGGGATGTCTACAACAGCTTTTTTTATCGACAAGAGCAAAATGCACCATGAAAATTAATGTGAAAACGTTGCGCGCGCAACGTTTTTACACTGATTTCAATGAAAAAAAGCTGTTGTAGAAGCAGCCTTATGTCTGTTCTCGTTACCTGCACTAAGGGTGTTTCCGACATTCGCTCCCTGAGCGCTCTGAAACTACGAAACATGATTGGTTGGATTAGGGGAATTGTGGATTTTGATTGGCTACAACTCTAACTCGACAGTTTCGTGCTCTGCTTTTTCGCTCCATAGAGATACAGAGCTGCCAGGTACCCTCACCAAACGCTAGTGCGTATGCATTGCGCTTATATTTTAATTGGTGGACATTTGTTGTTCTTATTTAAAATGCCTTGTAAATTAAACTGTCAAGTTAGAGTTGTAGCCAATCAAAATCCACAATTCTCCTAACATTATTCCTAATTCAACCAATCATGTTTCGTAGTTTCAGAGCGCTCAGAGAGCGAATGTCGGAAACACCCTAAGTGTAACTTTTAAGTTGACTCTACATTCCATGGTACGCGACGTGAATGCGAACGTGAACGTCGTCCTCGGTGCATAACTCCATCTTCTCGAAGTCCCAAAACACTACAATGTAAATTTTAGAATTTAAGAAGATTTAAAAGTGGGACATGACAAGCTCAACAACATACTCAGCGAGTTAATTAGGGGTTGGGACAAGTCACACCCAGAAAGTCTCCCCCGGACAAGACCTCCCAGGACAAGACTCCCCAGGACATCTCTTCCCAAAGGACAAGTCTCCCGTGGACAGCTCCTCCCAGAAGACAAGTCTTCCTAGGGACATCTCTCCCCAAATGTAAATAATAAATGTAAGTAATGTTATGTTTGGACAAGTCTCCACGGGACATCTCTTCCCAGTAAAATATTATTTATTTAATGAGTGGCTAATTCAGGACAAGTCTCCCCGGGACATCTCTCCCCAGTAAAATATTATTTATTTAATGAGTGGCTAATTCAGGACAAGTCACCCCGGGACATCTCTCCCCAGAAAATTATTATTTAGTTAATGAGTGGCAAAACCAGGACAAGTCTCCCCGGGACATCTCTCCCCAGTAAAATATTATTTATTTAATGAGTGGCTAATTCAGGACAAGTCTCCCCGGGACATCTCTCCCCAGTAAAATATTAATTATTCAATGAGTGGCAAATTCAGGACAAGTCTCCCCGGGACATCTCTCCCCAGGAAAATATTATTTATTAAATGAGTGGCAAATACAGGACAAGTCTCCCCGGGACATCTCTCCCCAGTAAAATATTATTTACTTAATGAGTGGCAAAACCAGGACAAGTCTCCCCGGGACATCTCTCCCCAGTAAAATATTATTTATATAATGAGTGGCTAATTCAGAACAAGTCTCTCCCCCGGGACATCTCTCCCCAGTAAAATATTATTTATTTAATGAGTGGCTAATTCAGGACAAGTCTCCCCGGGACATCTCTCCCCAGTAAAATATTAATTATTCAATGAGTGGCAAATTCAGGACAAGTCTCCCCGGGACATCTCTCCCCAACAAAATATAAATTATTCAATGAGTGGCAAAACCAGGACAAGTCTCCCCGGGACATCTCTCCCCAGTAAAATATTATTTATTTAATGAGTGGCTAATTCAGGACAAGTCTCCCCGGGACATCTCTCCCCAGTAAAATATTTTTTTTTTTATTTATTGAGTGGCAAAAACCAGGACAAGTCTCCCCGGGACATCTCTCCCCAGTAAAATATTATTTATTTAATGAGTGGCAAAACCAGGACAAGTCTCCCCGGGACATCTCTCCCCAGTTAATTATTATTTACTTAATGAGTGGCAAAACCAGGACAAGTCTCCCCGGGACATCTCTCCCCAGTAAAATATTATTTATTTAATGAGTGGCTAATTCAGGACAAGTCTCCCCGGGACATCTCTCCCCAGTAAAATATTATTTAATTAATGAGTGGCAAATACAGGACAAGTCTCCCCGGGACATCTCTCCCCAGTCAATTATTATTTAATTAATGAGTGGCAAAATCAGGACAAGTCTCCCCGGGACATCTCTCCCCAGTAAAATATTATTTATTTAATGAGTGGCTAATTCAGGACAAGTCTCCCCGGGACATCTCTCCCCAGTTAATTATTATTTACTTAATGAGTGGCAAAACCAGGACAAGTCTCCCCAGAAATAATTATTTACTGAAAACAGTGGCAAATTCAGGACAAGTCTCCCCGGGACATCTCTCCCCAGTAAAATATTATTTATTTAATGAGTGGCAAATTCAGGACAAGTCTCCCCGGGACATCTCTCCCCAGTAAAATATTATTTACTTAATGAGTGGCAAAACCAGGACAAGTCTCCCCGGGACATCTCTCCCCAGTAAAATATTATTTACTTAATGAGTGGCTAATTCAGGACAAGTCTCCCCGGGACATCTCTCCCCAGTAAAATATTTTTTATTTATTGAGTGGCAAAACCAGGACAAGTCTCCCCGGGACATCTCTCCCCAGTAAAATATTATTTACTTAATGAGTGGCAAAACCAGGACAAGTCTCCCCGGGACATCTCTCCCCAGTTAATTATTATTTACTTAATGAGTGGCAAAACCAGGACAAGTCTCCCCGGGACATCTCTCCCCAGTAAAATATTATTTATTTAATGAGTGGCTAATTCAGGACAAGTCTCCCCGGGACATCTCTCCCCAGTAAAATATTATTTACTTAATGAGTGGCAAAACCAGGACAAGTCTCCCCGGGACATCTCTCCCCAGTTAAATGTTATTTATTTCATATTAAAAGTATGTTCACAAAAAAGTCACAAAGTAGCCGATGTTAGCAAAATTGGACAAATTGGCCCTCCTCTACCCCCTTCAAATTTTCAAAAAAGTCAAAAATATTTTTTGGGGCACATTTCTACTTGATAGAACACAAATTCCCGGAGTTTCAATTTTTTCAAGAAGTTGAAATTTCAACAAAGAACATTACACGTAAAATGCCTCATATATATCATTGGAATGAAAAAATTGAATCACAGGGATATTAAAAATAGCGGACATTATGATACTTCATCAATATCACAGGAATATCCCCAATAAATATCACCGTGACGCTCAGGTGATACAGTGTGTTACTTAGGGAGATGTATGCTCAGACTTAGCTCAGATGTATGCGTGCATATCTCACAATATTATGTAAAAATTATCTTATACACATTTGACTAGATTGTTCTAAATGTTTTAGGACCTTTGCGGTTATTAAAACTCACGATCTAACACAAGGCTTTCCGAATATATCTACGAAATTTAATTTTTTTTTGTTTCTTATAAAAATCAGAGAGAAACTGAGAGTACGCACGTAATTCAAAGCGCGCTTTCCTTTGAAAGTCTGCCCCCTCGCGGCTAAAAGTTCTAAGCTTAGGTGGTTAGCTATATATATTGCCTAAATAGGTGAGATCGCACACATATGTCAAATGTAATGGCTAAGCCGAATTATAATCGGAATCGCTCGTGATCACACGTAAAATGCAAGGAACGCGAGGAATAGAACTGAACGAACTCAACTAATCTGATAATAGGCCGAAAAATGATTTTGAGTTCCAAAAGTAAATCTATCATAAAGTTGTGGTTGAAAAGGAGGAGAACAGCGGAAATTGTGTTTCCTTCTTCTATTCATTTTTACACTATTGCTATATAATAATTATAACAATAATTAATATAATTAATAAGTAGAATAATAATTATAAAAATTAAAATAACGAAAAAAATTTTAATTAATTGAACTAAAAACAAAAATTAAATTAAAACAAATTAATTTTTTTAAAATAATTATTATTATGAACATTCCAAATAGAAAAATTATTTACATTAAAATTGATTTTAAATACAATTTAATTTAATTTTGTTTAGTTTTATCTCGAATAAATTTTAATACCGCAAAATTATAAGTAGAAAACATAGGGTCAATTGGGGTAAATGTAAACGGAATGTCTATGTTTCACCAAAAACATTAGTTTTTTTTTGTTAAAACGTAAAATGGACGGAGTTTTTTTGCATGAACTTGTTACTTTACTTCCCTAGAAAAATTTTATAAAGAACAAAAGAATATTGATGCACCTGAATCGCCTAAAACTGACTGTTTACATTTACCCCAAGTTTTCGAATTCTCGGGGTAAATGTAGACACTTAATTATTTATTAACTAAATTGACGAAAATCAAAAATCAAAGTCAATTTTTGTTAAGGCATTAAAAAGGAAGAATGAAAAATTTTATTTTTATTTTTAAATTTATTTTTATGCAAATGCGAGACAAAATACTGAAACAGTAAAATTTTGATTTTCAATCTTCTTTGCATCAAAAGATTTATTTAATTATTTTTAACTCCACGTTGATAAACACTAAACAATTCTTTACAATTAAAAATGCAGTTTTTAGAAAAACTCTGCATTTAAATTAAACACACTGCAAAATTTTTTAAATTAAAATTTTTTTAACCTTGAATTACTGAGTGATATTTTGGTTTTTAGTTGGAAAATTTTACTTTTTTCAATCTACAACCTTTAAAAAATGTTTCATTTTTTTGGTTCTGTAAATAAAAATTGTTTGCTCTTCTTCGACTATAACTCCAAAAACCCTTGCAAGTTAATTAATAAAATATTAATTTTACCAATAAATAGTAATTTTTACTAACTTATTAGTAAAATGTATCAATTTATTAATTAATTATTTATTATTAAAAAGTTAGTCACCGACTCCAATTATAGTAAACCGTACAATTACTTTGTATTTAATTCATTCTTGTTTTTTCCTGATTTCCGCAGATTAAGAATTTTTACTTTTTAAGAGTATTTCAAATTCTAAATTTATTCGAAACATTACTATTTTTTTTCCATTAACATTTAATGAAAACTCCGAAACTCAAATAAAAAAATATTCACTTTTTTTTAACTGAACTAGTGATTATTATTTTTTTACATGACTTTTGGATTTACAAAAATTATTATAAACATACAATTTTCTAAAACTCAATCATTTTTTAAAAATTGCAATCACAAATCTTAAAAAATTCAATAATTTAATTATTTAAAATTAATTAATTTAACATGCTATAAAGTTCAATTATTTATTGAAAGAAATGATAAAAGTCTAAAGCAGAGTGGCCACAAGTTCCAGTTTATCAATTTTCCTGACAATCTACTGACATTAAAATTATTTTCCTTGACAAAATTCTTTTTATAGAAAAAAATTAGCATATTATGAAAGAAACAAGAATTTTATTCTCAATTTTAGAAATTTAATATTTTTTCAGTACTTTTGAAAAAATTCGCAAATGTTTCCCTAATTTAAGCAATATTATGAGTTTATCGCTTAGTGTAAAAATACTGATATAAATGTTAGGAATTAAAATTATTAATACAATATTATATTTGCTAATTTTAATTCCTCTTTTTTTAAAGAGAATTTGTTGCTGTAAATATTTAAATACGCTGAAATCTCTAAAATATCACTGTTAAAAAAATGTTCTGCTTTACAATTTTTATAGAAACTTGTAATATAATGTGTAAAAGTATAGAATTTACAATCCCTTTTTAGTCTTAATTTTACAATTTTTTGAAAATTCACTACTCTGAAAGCAGGTAATAATCAGTTATAATTTTGACTATTTTTTTACTACATTCAGACTATGTAGTAAATTTACGAAAAATTGTTATTTTACAAATTTCTGTAAAAAAAACCTGTAAATGTACAGAAAATTTATTTTGCAGTGTAATTTATGTATTTCTCTTTAGAAAAATGTATACCTACATATGAACATATGAACAATGTAAATAAAAGTCTTTCGGCGATTAATGCATCTGAAATTTTGTTGTATCATAATTTGTATAGTTTTGAAACCAGAAATTTTAAATAGGCAAAAGTGCCGGATTTAACCAGGGAATTTATTAATATCACATTGAACTACTATTACAAATTTTGGTGTAAATATAAAGTTTTATCAGCATCAAAACCACAAAAAAACATTGCAGTGTAAAAATGTCAAAACATTGACATAACCTCTTTTTTTAGTTCTATTCTTCTATTCGGTATTCCTCGAGATCCTTGCATTTTACGAGTGATCACGAGCGATTCCGATTATAATTCGGCTTAGCCATTACGTTTGACATATTGTTAAGTTATCTGCTTTCAATAAATAATTATTTCTGGGGATAGATGTCCCGGGGAGACTTGTCCTGGTTTTGCCACTCAATAAATAAAAAATATTTTACTGGGGGAGAGATGTCCAGGGGAGAAATTGTCCTGAATTAGCCCAACTCATTAAATAAATAATATTTTACTGGGGAGAGATGTCCCGGGGAGACTTGTCCTGGTTTTGCCACTCAATAAATAAAAAATATTTTACTGGGGAGAGATGTCCCGGGGAGACTTGTCCTGAATTTGCCACTGCTTTCAGTAAATAATTATTTCTGGGGAGAGATGTCCCGGGGAGACTTGTCCTGGTTTTGCCACTCATTAAGTAAATAATATTTTACTGGGGAGAGATGTCCCGGGGAGACTTGTCCTGAATTAGCCACTCATTAAATAAATAATATTTTACTGGGGAGAGATGTCCCGGGGAGACTTGTCCTGAATTAGCCACTCATTACATAAATAATATTTTACTGGGGAGAGATGTCCCGGGGAGACTTGTCCTGAATTTGCCACTGCTTTCAGTAAATAATTATTTCTGGGGAGAGATGTCCCGGGGAGACTTGTCCTGAATTAGCCACTCATTAAATAAATAATATTTTACTGGGGAGAGATGTCCCGGGGAGACTTGTCCTGAATTTGCCACTGCTTTGAGTAAATAATTATTTCTGGGGAGAGATGTCCCGGGGAGGAGACTTGTCCTGTATTTGCCACTCAATTAATTAAATATATTTTTCTGGGGAGAGATGTCCCGGGGAGACTTGTCCTGAATTAGCCACTCATTAAATAAATAATATTTTACTGGGGAGAGATGTCCCGGGGAGACTTGTCCTGAATTTGCCACTGCTTTGAGTAAATAATTATTTCTGGGGAGAGATGTCCCGGGGAGACTTGTCCTGAATTTGCCACTGCTTTAAGTAAATAATTATTTCTGGGGAGAGATGTCCCGGGGAGACTTGTCCTGAATTAGCCACTCATTAAATAAATAATATTTTACTGGGGAGAGATGTCCCGGGGAGACTTGTCCTGAATTTGCCACTGCTTTTAGTAAATAATTATTTCTGGGGAGAGATGTCCCGGGGAGACTTGTCCTGAATTAGCCACTCATTAAATAAATAATATTTTACTGGGGAGAGATGTCCCGGGGAGACTTGTCCTGAATTTGCCACTGCTTTGAGTAAATAATTATTTCTGGGGAGAGATGTCCCGGGGAGACTTGTCCTGAATTTGCCACACTGCTGCTTTCAGTAAATAATTATTTCTGGGGAGAGATGTCCCGGGGAGACTTGTCCTGGTTTTGCCACTCAATAAATAAAAAATATTTTACTGGGGAGAGATGTCTCGGGGAGACTTGTCCTGAATTTGCCACTTGCTTTCAGTAAATAATTATTTCTGGGGAGAGATGTCCCGGGGAGACTTGTCCTGGTTTTGCCACTCAATAAATAAAAAATATTTTACTGGGGAGAGATGTCCCGGGGAGACTTGTCCTGAATTTGCCACTGCTTTCAGTAAATAATTATTTCTGGGGAGAGATGTCCCGGGGAGACTTGTCCTGGTTTTGCCACTCAATAAATAAATAATATTCTACTGGGAAGAGATGTCCCGTGGAGACTTGTCCAGACAGAACATTATTTACATTTATTATTTACATTTGGGGAGAGATGTCCCTAGGAAGCCTTGTCTTCTGGGAGGAGCTGTCCACGGGAGACTTGTCCGTTGGGAAGAGATGTCCCGGGGAGACTTGTCCTGGGAGGACTTGTCCGGGGGAGACTTTCTGGGTGTGACTTGTCTCATATTCGTTAATTACACCCAATATCATGGGTGTTTTCGACGTCGTCAGTCGTACCGGTCAGTTGCCACATAAGGTGCTCAAACTGTGTATTTGATACTATTTAGTTAAACCTAAATAGTCTCCAATAAGCACCTAGTTGTGGCAACTGACCAGTACGACCGACGACGTCAAAAACACCCCATATATGCCTTCCTTCCGGTTTGGACAACTTGTTGAAAAGTGGTTTGCTTTCTATAAAAATGTTTTAAGTTTATGGCGTATGATAATTAAGTTACGCCATAGACTCAAAACCGTCGCTTGGGGGCAGTAACATGCCGACTCAGCTAAACAGTGAAAAAGATGCCGTTTCAAAAAGAAAAGTTAAAAACATGCCATTTCGCGAAAGCGCTGAGAAACATACCTTCTTTCAACGAACGGTGAAGAACATGCCTTTTCAACCGTTAATATTAAATATAATATTAAATAAATAAATAATTAATATAATAATATTAATAATTATAAATTAATGAATTAATTAAATTAATTAATTAATCATTAATTGTTTATAATAAATATAATATTATTAATCATTTATAATTAATATACTATTATTAATATAATATGAATATTAAATATTAACGGTTAAAAAGGCATGTTTTTCACCGTTCGTTTGAAGAAGGTATGTTTCTCAGCGCTTTCGCGAAATGGCATGTTTTTCACTTTTCTTTTTGAAACGGCATCTTTTTCACCGTTTAGCTGAGTCGGCATGTTACTGCCCCCAAGCGACGAAACATTCTTATAGAAGACACATTACTTTTCAAAAAGTTTTCCAACCCGGAAGGAAGGCATATACGGGGTGTTTTCGACGTCGTCGGTCGTACCGGTAAGTTGCCACAACAAGGTGCTTATTTGAGACTATTTAGGTTTAACTAAATAGTATCAAATACACAGTTTGAGCACGTTTATGTGGCAACTGACCGGTACGACCGACGACGTCGAAAACACCCACGATATTTGGTCTGTTTTCGTTGCCTGTACTAAGTGTAACTTTTACACTTTTAGTGTTTTCGACGTCGTCGGTCGTACCGGTCAGTTGCCACATAAAGGTGATTCAAACTGTGTATTTGATACTATTTAGTTAAACCTAAATAGTCTCAAATAAGAACCTTGTCGTGGCAACTGACCGGTACGACCGACGACGTCGAAAACACCCTTAATCTGCACTATGCTGTTCTTTTTACCGGATGTGACGCAAATTTTACCATACACTTCGCTATACTTTCTGCACTTACTCTTGAGGTGTTGTAAACATTACACTTTGTGCAGGCAACGAGAACAGACCTATTGTGAGTACAATTAGAGGTAATCCCTGTTTTAAAACATTTATTAGAAATGGAAAAAAAAATTTCAAATTTTCACTTTGTCTATCCGAAAATTGTCCCATGTTGTCCCACTGATTTCAAAGAAAGTCCTATCAAATTCTATTCAAATTGATTATTAAAAATTGTTTCCAATCCAATAAGATTTTTTGATTGAAATTCTATCAAATCCGATACTGAAAAATGACAGAAAGATCTTTCCCATTGTATCCAAGGTGGTTACAATTGAAAACATAGTTTTGAAAAAAAATATTGGTGGAAAAAAATAATAAAAGATTCTTATGACCATTAATAACATTATATTTTTAGCACACTCCAAACATACAAACGTTTTAATTAAACTGGAAGAATTAAATTAAAACTTGTACCCTATGGGAATCGAAAACCGTACATATGACCTATCTATCTAAACGCTTAACGACCGCGGCTATCGAATCGACGTGACAAATATTTTTCAATCTGTCTATATAAACTGCAACTTTGAAAAACGTAAGTTTATGTAAAATATTATAATTTTGGAAGTACTTATAAAAATACAAGCAGAAATTAAAATATTTATAGAGATTTTCAATATACGCTATTATATGTTAAAAATATTAATAAAATATTTAATAAATTTTTGCTCAAATGTCATTTAAACCGCTTTGTAATTTTTTGCAAATATTTGCAAAAAATAACATTAAGCGAAATAAAAAACAGAAAATTCGTAAAAATTTAAATTCGCAAAATGACTGGGTCAGACCAGCTCAACTGTGTTAAAAAAATTTCAATGATGTTCAAAAATATTAAAACTTTTATGAAACTCTGTAGTTGACAACAAAACAATAAAACCTTCTTAACAGTTTTTGAAATTTTAAATTTTTGTTACTTTTTTGCATTAACCAAATATTACAAAATTTTCAAAAATTAATAACTCAAAAGCCGTTTACCATAAATTAATTAAACTTACACAAAATTATTCACTCTCTTGAAAGAAAATATTTGCATGATTGTAAATTTAAAAAGTCCATATTTTTAATAACAACTTTATAAACAATTTGAATTATTTATGTGTTCTCTACACGGAAAAACTTTGTATATTAATTCCTGTTAAACTCACAATGTATTTTTAAACCACTTCAGCGGCATGGCGTTCCAATTGGCGTTCCATGAGTAAGTGTCAGAAGCGGCAAAAAAATGCGAAAATGGCGTTCCTGTTTAAACTTGATTCCTAAACTCTGTAAACAAATTAAGTTTGCCAAACCAAATGTTATTTATTATTTGAGATAAATGAAGATGAATAGGACAAGAAATAATTATTTTTTAGAGATCTTAAATGGTTTTAAAAAGGTTTTAATGTAGCCAATTTTTAATACTTTTTACGAATGGCGTTCCAATATTCACCCAAAATAGTTCACAATTTTGAATCCGCCTATTTGAATTTTTGAAAATCCATTTAAGATTTATAATCTCAAATAATAAATAACATTTGGTTTGGTTGACTTAATTTGTTTACAGAGTTCAGGAATAAAGTTTAAATAGGAACGCCATTTTCGCATTTTTTTGCCGCTTCTGCCACTTACTCATGGAACGCCAATTGGAACGCCATGCCGCTGAAGTGGTTAATAAACTGACTACTAAAGTGGGGGAAAAAGTGGTCACTAGACGAGATTTATAATTTAATAGAAGTTTTTGTAATACTATATGATCTCTTTTTTTGCAATATTTAGTAGTCAAGTTATGAGAAACTTGCCTATGATATACGAAAGAAAGTAGATGTAGAAAAAGTGAATGCCAAAATTTTTATTTTCTATATTCGAAAGAATGATATTTTCTTCGCGCCGCGTTTACAATTTAGTAGTCAAACGATCAAAACTGCACACATACAAACGAGCACCGCTGTTCGTGTAGTCACACATAACCTCTCAATCTCATATACATATGCTCAAGTCAAATGGCTGCTGTCATTCCACCTGGTTCTCTTTTAATAATTTAATAATTCATTATACAGAGAAAAGTGGATATTAAGAATTTTAATGCATTAGATATTAAAAAAAGGATGCTAATGAATATCATTTAGATGTTGTGGTTTAACCACTTCAGCGGCATGGCGTTCCAATTGGCGTTCCATGAGTAAGTGGCAGAAGCGGCAAAAAAATGCGTAAATGGCGTTCCTATTTAAACTTAATTCCTGAACTCTGTAAACAAATTAAGTCAACCAAACCAAAAGTTATTTATTATTTGAGATTATGAATCTTAAATGGATTTTTGAAAATTCAAATAGGCGCATTCAAAATTGTGAACTATTTTGGGTGAATATTGGAACGCCATTCGTAAAAAGTATTAAAAATTGGCTACATTAAAACCTTTTTAAAACCATTTAAGATCTCTAAAAAATAATTATTTCTTGTCCTATTCATCTTCATTTATCTCAAATAATAAATAACATTTGGTTTGGCAAACTTAATGTGTTTACAGAGTTTTTCCCCACTTTAGTAGTCAATTTACTAAATACACGTAGTGAGTTTATCACAAACTAGTATACAAAGTTTCTCCGTGTAATACCCCTCTAAATGCAATAAAACTCAGGAAGTATATTCAGTAGTCTCTTCTTGAATATAATAAAAAATTTTTGTATTTCCAATTTGAAATGTACATAACGAATTTTTAATTAAAAACGCGTGTCCACTCCACAATTGGAAACATTTTATTGTCGTGGAAAATTCAGTCTAGAAGTTAGAAATTTTATTCGTTATTATTGTTATAATTATTATTAATATTATTATTATTTGTTATTATTTGTTGTTTTTAATAATTTTTTTTAAATTTGAAAGTTTATAAAAATGTTCACCTATCAGATTAAATCTGATATCTTAACTTTAAAAAAATTAATGCTACGCATTTGTTAACTAATATTTTGGAGATTTTTTCACTTTTGTTCATATATATTGTTAAATAAAAATAATTTGTTAACAGTTTTCAAAATTCTGACGCTACAGATCGGTGCGCAATTTTACAAACTGTTATTTCAAAAAATTATTAAGACCAAATAATATTTGTAACCTCTAGACTGAATTTTTCACAACGCAATCAACTTTTTCCCACTGTGGAGTTGGAGCGCGTTTTTAATGTAGAAATTTATTATGTACATTGGGAGCGTTCACAAAGCACGTCATGTTTTTGAGGAGTCTCTACTAAACGTGACACAATGTATTTTTACTTGTGAAATTGCATGAAATTGAGTGACAGAAGAAGGGGGGGGGTGCAAAATCCTGAAAAATTGCGTGACATTATTTGTAAACGCTCTCATTTCAAATTGAAAATACCAAACTTTTTTTAGGTTTCAAGAAGAGACTACTGAGTATACTTTCTACCAGTTTCATTGCAACAGGAGCGGTAGAACACATACATAATTCAAATTGTTTATAGAATTGTTATTAAAAATATGGAATTTTTTAATTTACAATCATGCAAATATTTTCTTTTAAAGGAGTGAACAATTTTGTATAATTATAGTGTAAGTTTTATTAATTTATTGTAAACGGCTTTTGAGTTATTAATTTTTTTTAAATTTCGTAATATTTTGTTAATGCAAAAAAATAACAAAAATTTAAAATTTCAAAAAACGGTTAAAAGAGTTTTATTGTTTTGTTGTGAACTACAGATTTTCATAAATGTTTTAACATTTTAGAAAATCAAATCAACGACATTTTTTTAACACAGTTAAG
>JAVJHS010000592.1:0-20000 GCA_032873175.1 Leptopilina drosophilae | reverse complement strand
GTATTATTTGTCTGTAGTTTTATTTAACCATTTTTCGTGCTTCTCTTTCCATTGATAAATTAATTTTGGGTACTTTAGAATTGATGAAATCAGTTTCTTATCTATAGCTTCTTTAACTTGATTTTCAAAATATTTTAACCAGTTTTCTTTTTTGAATTGGGGTAAATCTCTTGTTAGCCTTGTTTTGCCATAATTTTCCTTGAGTGTTAGGTTTTTATTGTTAAGATGTACAGTTTCTTCATTCTTTTTCCATTCTACACAATTTTGTGTTAGAACATCTGTTTCATCGTATTGTTCGGTTTTTAATATAATTTTTGCATTATTTTTTGCTGTGGGATGTCATCAAATCCCTTGTATATCGGGTGACATGTATTCTTCTTCTTTTGTTGATCTAAGTTTCATTGTCTTCTGAATTTTCTGCTGGTGTGGCTTTTTTACTATCCTCGTCTTGTATTGGAAATAGCCTTGAAAGACAGTCAGCTGCTTTATTTTCTTTTCCTTTAACATATTCTATATCGTATTTAAACTCTTCTAAGCGTAATCTCCACTTAATAATTTTGAACTAGGATCTTTTACATTATGTAACCAAATTAGTGCTTTATGATCTGTCTGAATAGTAAAAGTCCGTCCCAATAGATATTGCCTTAGTCGTTTTTGTAGCCCATACGATTGCTAATAAGTTCTTTTTCTGCTGTATTGTAATTTTGTTCTGCTTTATTTTAATAGTCTCGAAATATAGCAACAAGGATGTCCATCTTGAAAAAGAACGGCTCCTATTCCTACATTACTGATGTGTGTTGTCAAAACAAATCTTTTTATTAAAATCTGGATATTTTAAAACTGGTGATTTACACAATATATCTTTTAATAGTTCGAAGCTTGTACTTCATTCTTTTGTCCAATCGAAAATAGTTCCTTTTTGATGTTAATCTTGATAATGGTTTAGAAAGGTGTGCAAAATTTTTAATAAACTTTCTGTAATATCCAACTAATCCTAAAAATGATTGTTATTTCAGTGACGTTTTTTGGTTCTTTAAAATTTTGAACTGCTTGTATTTTTAAAGGATTTGGTTTTACTCCTTTAATCTGTGATAAAATGTCCTAAGTATTCTAATTCTGGTCGAAGGTATTCAAAAACTTATCCGGTTTCAATTTTATATCCCAATGTTTTTACTCGTTCCATGAATTTTGTTAAATTTTTATTATGTTTCTTCCAATGTAGATCCAAAAACAACAATGTCATTTAAGTATGAAAAAACATGCATCCACCAATTAATCCTTGAAAAGAGTGGTCCATCATTCTTTGAAATGTGGCAGGTGCATTGTTTAAACCAACAGGCATTTCGGATAAAATTGATAATGTCCTCTAGTTTTGCTGAATCCTGTATATTTTCGACTTTCTTTTTCCATTGGTTATTTGGAGAAATCCTGAAGACAGGTCAAATGCTGAAAAGAATTTTGCTTTTCCCAACTGTGAAAGAACGTCTTCAATCACTGGTAAGGAAAAAATACTTCTCCATCTGTATTCTCATTTAATTTTCTAAAGTCATTGATTATTTTTTCCAGTTTTTAATACAATTTTGTTACTAGTCGAATTTGTGCAGGGAATTTCGTTGTCGTCTAGGGTAAAATTACTGTGATATTTTTTCGATTATTTTCCAAAGATCTTCTTTTGATATTTGTATCCAAATGAGATAATCTTGTTTTATTTTTTAAAAACAATTAAATCGTTCAGATAGTTCTTCAGCTTTTAATTTTGTTTTATTTTTAAGCGTTTTATCGTTTGTGATGTCGTAATCATTTTTCTCTATATGTATTTCTTCAATTTTGTTTGGCACTTTTAAAGGTTGATTAGAATAATAATAAACAGGTGCTTTCATAATTCCGTTCTGTATTTTGTTAAAGTCCGGTGGGAATATTTGGGTGGTCTTCTATTAAAATATCACCATCTTCTTTATTCATTATGATGTTACATATCTGCATTTTATTTTGTTCTACAAAATATCCATCTTCATGTTAAGGGTGTCTTCCATTTTTCTATGATAAGGAATTTTGGAGTAATCGCGTATTTTTCATATTGCTGTAAAAATGGCAATCCAATTATTCCATCACTCGGGTAATGGGAAGTTTTCATCGACAATGTGAAATAATTGTTGTCTGCCGAAATAATTTAAATGAACACCATATTCTGATTGGTATTTATCTTTACCCATATAAAAATTCTTTTTCACTTTAAAAGGCGTGGAAGTGTGTTTAGGTATTTTATTTTCCTTTAGTATGTTAACTGATGCTCCTGAGGTCTATTAATAATCTGTATTTTTCTCCGTTATCAGCTCTTCCGTATACGGATTGTAATCGTCCACACAAAGGTTGATATTCGACCTTCTTTTCGTATTGCTCGTGGTGTTGTATTTCTTCCTCGGTCATTGACTGAAAGTCTGAAAATTCTTGGTCTTCGCGTGTCACTCTGATTAATTCCGGTGGTGGTCTCTTCGGCAACCAGCCGTCGCGCCACTTTGCTGACTTAGTACCGTGTTTTGTCATATGTCCCATCTTTCCACACTTGTAACAGGATCCCTGCTTGATCTGTGATGGAACTTGCACGGCAGGTGCATTTACATTATTTAACAAATTCTGATAATTTTGGAAAGGTTTAAGAATTCCTCTAAATGTATGTGTGATTGGGAAATCGTGGCAAAATTTTACTTGTTGGATTCTGTTTTTGGGTATTTCACTTTCTTGAAACCATAATTCTAATTCTAATGCTTGCATTTGAGCTTCATTTAAATTTTGCGGTCGTTGAGCTTTTATCTGTAATCCTATATCTCGACGAATGTTCATCATGTATCTTTTTAAAATTTCTTTTTCTTCGTTTTCGATTGCAACTTTTCGTGTAATAGACTTTGTGTATTCTGATTGAATTGCATACTTTAATTCGTGACAAATTTTTTCTATATCTATTGTTGAAACTTTGAATATCTTCAGTAAAATTTTGCTTGCAATTAAAAAATATTTTTGATCGAAAGCATTGACACTGAACCGATTTGCGTTAAATTTGCACGTTAAAGCATTGAAAAAGTTTTGCATAGCTGTCTAAATCTATGTATCGTATTGCTCTTTCTGCGTTTTCAGTAATTTTTTCAGAAATTATAAAATCTAATAATAGGTCTGGTTGGTAACATTGTCCTTTTGCTCTTTTAACGTTTTTAATAAAATCTTCAACTCCACAATCGTCTTGTCCGTTAAAGTTTTGATTGTTCTAATTATATCTTTTGCTGCGATTTTTCCTAACTTTTGATTTTGCATTTGCAACGTGTTTTGGTTATTTATTCTATTTGTTTGTTGTTGAACATCAGATTGCGATTCGTTATCACCGAAATGAATTTCGTTATGGGATGCATTTTTCTGATTCGTTATCTGTTTCTTCCGTAGGATTTAACCATAATTCTCTGCCTAATTTCACTATCTCATCTTTTCTGTTATTATTTTCATGAACTAAACTCGTAACTCCTACATTTAATCTCGAAAGTTGATGCACAATAGATGAAAGAATCTGTTCCGTGTTTGGCGTAGTTGATGTTCCAGGTGGATTAAGGGTAGTTTTTGATTCGTTCTCCATATTTAAACTTTCGTCAGTCGAGTCAAAGTTTATGTCAGATGTGTAGTTTATGTGTTTAAAATACCTATGTGTGTAATATGACGGAATGCTATATTTTAATTTACTTTTGTCGGGTGTAAATAAATGTTTCGCGTAACAAAAGTTATGTGTTTTTAGTTCTCTTCACTTGTTCAAGTGTCTACACACTTACAACAAGGTTATTCAGAGAAATAGTTTATTTTATTGAGGAAACTAAGACTTACTAACACGCGTAAGCCTAGTTACCATTTAATTAATCAAACATGTCAAATGTAGTTTATTCGTTGAATAAATCTTACGTATTTCTGCTTCTTCTGGACCCTGGTGATGTGTTAAGAGTGGCCGTAGGCACTGCTGCAAAGCACCCCCAAGTAAGCGGCTGACGTATCTGCCTGGATCTCCAAATGGATGAAATTCCTCCAGAAGTCGTCTTCTTCTGAGTCTTATTGTCTAGATCGACAAGCTCATGTAGTTCAATTAATATCACTTTTAAATTTCTCGAAGGTATCCGTAGAACACCCACGGAGCCTTTTCTCCTTTGATTGAACTCGAATATTTTCCGTTAGAAAAACAGGTTCACACTCGAAGATAGCACAGTTTGGACGAATAATTTTTACGTCGTTTGTTGCTATCCTGGCAGGATCGCCAAAATGTTACGGTCTAATTTATTAAATAGACACAATTTACTTTTATTCACTTCAGAGAGTGACAATTTATTAATGAAATTAATAATTAATAATATTAATTAATAATTAATTAGAAAAGTGTCTGTCTGTCTGTCAGTCTATCTGTCTGTCTGTAGAAATTTTTGTCTCGACGATAACTCGAGTAAATTTTAAAGAATCGACTTTGCAATTTGGGGGATTTCTTTAGTCCACTAAAATGAAGCCTGAGTTCGTTGGACAGCCGATTTCAAAAAAAAACAACAAAAATACAACATTTTTAAATTTTCAAAATTTTTTATTCTTTACAATTTTCAAAAAATTATTTTTTTAAATTTTTTTCCTTAAAATATGCGCAAAAACAAAACAACTTTTCCTTTCAACACTTTTTTTGTACAACAAAAAACAAAAATGTTATGAATTTTTAAAAAAATTTTTCAAAATTTCAAAAAAAAAAAATTTTTTTGCAATTTTCAAAAAAAAATTTTTTTAATTTTTTCCATAAAATATGCACAAAAACAAACAACTTTTCTTTTGAACACTTTTTTGTACAACAAAAAACAAAAAAGTTATTAATTTTTTTGTCAAAAAAGTGCAAAAAATTGAGATTTATAGTGAGTGAACCATTAGCAGGAAACATGAGGGTAACATTAAAAACATATCAAAACTTTCGGTTTTTTTTTTTTAAAGACAAATTTTGTTAAAAATTTTTAATTATGAACCAAACAGAACTCAAAATATTCAAAAAATTTTGCTCTTTTTAATTTTTTTCTGTAAAATTTGTTTTTTACATTCTCATCAAAAATGAGAAAGTCTTGGATTTGTGCGATTTTGAGAAAATTTCTAATTTTCATAAATCTTTACGTTTCATGACCCCCTGATTCCAAAAAAATGGTTTTTAGAAAAGTGTCTGTCTGTCCGTCTATCTGTCTGTCTGTAGAAATTTTGGTCTCGACGATAACTCGAGTAAATTTTAAAGAATCGACTTGCAATTTGGGGGATTTCATTAGTCCACTAAAATGAAGCCTGAGTTCGTTGGACAGCCAATTTCAACAAAAAACAACAAAAATACAACATTTTTAAATTTTCAAAAATTTTTTATTCTTTACAATTTTCAAAAAATTATTTTTTTAAATTTTTTTTCCTTAAAAATATGCGCAAAAACAAACAACTTTTCCTTTCAACACTTTTTTGTACAACAAAAAAACAAAAATTGTTATGAATTTTTTAAAAAATTTTCAAAATTTTCAAAAAAAAAATTTTTTTGCAATTTTTCAAAAAAAAAAATTTTTTTTTAATTTTTTTCCATAAAATATGCGCAAAAACAAACAACGTTTCTTTTGAACACTTTTTTGTACAACAAAAAACAAACAAGTTATTAATTTTTTTGTCAAAAAAGTGCAAAAAATTGAGATTTATAGCGAGTGAACCATTAGCAGAAACATGAAGAAACATTAAAAACATATCAAAACTTTCAATTTTTTTTTAAGATGACAAAATTTTGGTAAATATAAGAAATTATGAACAAAAAAGAACTCAAAATATCCAAAAATTTTGTTCTTTTTAATTTTTTCTGTGAAATTTGTTTTTTACATTCTCATCAAAAATGAGAAAGTCTTGGATTTGTGCGATTTTGAGAAAATTTCTAATTTTCATAAATCTTTACGTTTCATGACCCCCTGATTCCAAAAAAATGGTTTTTAGAAAAGTGTCTGTCTGTCAGTCTATCTGTCTGTCTGTAGAAAATTTTTGTCTCGACGATAACTCGAGTAAATTTTAAAGAATCGACTTGCAATTTGGGGGATTTCTATAGTCCACTAAAATGAAGCCTGAGTTCGTTGGACAGCCAATTTCAACAAAAAACAACAAAAAATACAACATTTTTAAATTTTCAAAATTTTTTATTCTTTACAATTTTCAAAAAATTATTTTTTTTAAATTTTTTTCCTTAAAATATGCGCAAAAAAAAACCAAACACAACTTTTCCTTTCAACACTTTTTTGTACAACAAAAAACAAAAATGTTATAAATTTTTAAAAAATTTTCAAATTTTCAAAAAAAAAAATTTTTTTTTTAATTTTTTCCATAAAATATGCGCAAAAACAAACAACGTTTCTTTTGAACACTTTTTTGTACAACAAAAAACACAAAAGTAATTAATTTTTTTGTCAAAAAAGTGCAAAAAATTGAGATTTATAGTGAGTGAACCATTAGCAGAAACATGAGGAAACATTAAAAACATATCAAAAACTTTCGGTTTTTTTTTTTAAGACAAATTTTGTTAAAAATTTTTAAATTATGAACCAAACAGAACTCAAAATATTCAAAAATTTTGCTCTTTTTAATTTTTTCTGTGAAATTTGTTTTTTACATTCTCATCAAAAATGAGAAAGTCTTGGATTTGTGCGATTTTGAGAAATTTCTAATTTTCATAAATCTTTACGTTTCATGACCCCCTGATTCCAAAAAAATGGTTTTTAGAAAAGTGTCTGTCTGTCAGTCTATCTGTCTGTCTGTAGAAATTTTTGGTCCTCGACGATAACTCGAGTAAATTTTAAAGAATCGACTTGCAATTTGGGGGATTTCTTTAGTCCACTAAAATGAAGTCTGAGTTCGTTGGACAGCCAATTTCAACAAAAAACAACAAAAAATACAACATTTTTAAATTTTCAAAATTTTTTATTCTTTACAATTTTCAAAAAATTATTTTTTTTTAATTTTTTTCCTTAAAATATGCGCAAAAACAAACAACTTTTCCTTTCAACACTTTTTTTGTACAACAAAAAACAAAAATGTTATAAATTTTTAAAAAATTTTCAAATTTTCAAAAAAAAAAATTTTTTTTTTTTAATTTTTTCCATAAAATATGCGCAAAAACAAACAACGTTTCTTTTGAACACTTTTTTGTACAACAAAAAACAAAAAAGTTTATTAATTTTTTTTGTCAAAAAAGTGCAAAAAATTGAGATTTATAGTGAGTGAACCATTAGCAGAAACATGAAGAAACATTAAAAACATATCAAAACTTTCAATTTTTTTTTAGATGACAAATTTTGGTAAATATAAGAAATTATGAACAAAAAAGAACTCAAAATATCCAAAAATTTTGCTCTTTTTAATTTTTTCTGTGAAATTTGTTTTTTTACATTCTCATCAAAAATGAGAAAGTCTTGGATTTGTGCGATATTGATAAATTTCTAATTTTCATAAATCTTTACGTTTCATGACCCCCTGATTCCAAAAAAATGGTTTTTAGAAAAGTGTCTGTCTGTCCGTCTATCTGTCTGTCTGTAGAAATTTTTGTCTCGACGATAACTCGAGTAAATTTTAAAGAATCGACTTGCAATTTGGGGGATTTCTTTAGTCCACTAAAATGAAGCCTGAGTTCGTTGGGCAGCCCATTTCAACAAAAAACAACAAAAATACAACATTTTTAAATTTTCAAAATTTTTTATTCTTTACAATTTTCAAAAAATTATTTTTTTAAATTTTTTTTCCTTAAAATAATGCGCAAAAACAAACAACTTTTCCTTTCAACACTTTTTTGTACTACAAAAAACAAAAATGTTATGGAATTTTTAAAAAATTTTCAAATTTAAAAAAAAATTTTTTTAATTTTATCCATAAAATATGCGCAAAAACAAACAACTTTTATTTTGAACACTTTTTTTTTAAACAAAAAACACAAAAGTAATTAATTTTTTTTTGTCAAAAAAGTGCAAAAAATTGAGATTTATAGTGAGTGAAACCATTAGCAGAAACATGAGGAAACATTAAAAACATATCAAAACTTTCGGTTTTTTTTTTAAAGACAAATTTAGGTAAATATAAGAAATTATGAACAAAAAAAGAACTCAAAATATCAAAAATTTTTGCTCTTTTTAATTTTTTCTGTGAAATTTGTTTTTTACATTCTCATCAAAAATGAGAAAGTCTTGGATTTGTGCGATTTTGCTAAATTTCTAATTTTCATAAATCTTTACGTTTCATGACCCCCTGATTCCAAAAAAATGGTTTTTAGAAAAGTGTCTGTCTGTCAGTCTATCTGTCTGTCTGTAGAAATTTTGGTCTCGACGATAACTCGAGTAAATTTTAAAGAATCGACTTGCAATTTGGGGGATTTCTTAAGTCCACTAAAATGAAGCCTGAGTTCGTTGGACAGCCGATTTCAAAAAAAAAACAACAAAAATACAACATTTTTAAATTTTCAAAATTTTTTATTCTTTACAATTTTCAAAAAATTATTTTTTTTAATTTTTTTCCTTAAAATATGCACAAAAACAAACAAACTTTTCCTTTCAACACTTTTTTGTACAACAAAAAAACAAAAATGTTATGAATTTTTAAAAAATTTTTCAAATTTTCAAAAAAAAAATTTTTTTTTTAATTTTTTCCATAAAATATGCGCAAAAAACAAACAACGTTTCTTTTGAACACTTTTTTGTACAACAAAAAACAAAAAAGTTATTAATTTTTTTGTCAAAAAAGTGCAAAAAATTGAGATTTATAGTGAGTGAAGCATTAACAGAAACATGAGGAAACATTAAAAACATATCAAAACTTTCGGTTTTTTTTTTTAAAGACAAATTTAGGTAAATATAAGAAATTATGTACAAAAAAGAACTCAAAATATCCAAAATTTTTGCTCTTTTTAATTTTTTTCTGTGAAATTTTGTTTTTTATACATTCTCATCAAAAATGAGAAAGTCTTGGATTTGTGCGATTTTGATAAATTTCTAAATTTTCATAAATCTTTACGTTTCATGACCCCCTGATTCCAAAAAAATGGTTTTTAGAAAAGTGTCTGTCTGTCCGTCTATCTGTCTGTCTGTAGAAATTTTTGTCTCGACGATAACTCGAGTAAATTTTTAAAGAATCGACTTGCACTTTGGGGGATTTCTTTAGTCCACTAAAATGAAGCCTGAGTTAGTTTGACAGCCAATTTCAACAAAAAACAACAAAAATACAACATTTTTAAATTTTCAAAATTTTTTATTCTTTACAATTTTCAAAAAATTATTTTTTTAAATTTTTTTCCTTAAAATATGCGCAAAAACAAACAACTTTTCCTTTCAACACTTTTTTTGTACAACAAAAAACAAAAATGTTATGAATTTTTAAAAAATTTTCAAATTTTCAAAAAAAAATTTTTTTTGCAAATTTTCAAAAAAAAAAATTTTTTTAATTTTTTCCGTAAAATATGCGCAAAAACAAACAACGTTTCTTTTGAACACTTTTTTGTACAACAAAAAACAAAAAAGTTATTAATTTTTTTGTCAAAAAAGTGCAAAAAATTGAGATTTATAGTGAGTGAACCATTAGCAGAAACATGAGGAAACATTAAAAACATATCAAAACTTTCGGTTTTTTTTTTAAAGACAAATTTTGTTAAAAATTTCAAATTATGAACCAAAAAGAACTCAAAATATCCAAAAAATTTTGCTCTTTTTAATTTTTTCTGTGAAATTTGTTTTTTACATTCTCATCAAAAATGAGAAAGTCTTGGATTTGTGCGATTTTGATAAATTTCTAATTTTCATAAATCTTTACGTTTCATGACTCCCTGATTCCAAAAAAATGGTTTTTAGTAAAGTGTCTGTCTGTCCGTCTATCTGTCTGTCTGTAGAAATTTTTGTCTCGACGATAACTCGAGTAAATTTTAAAGAATCGACTTGCAATTTGGGGGGATTTCTTCAGTCCACTAAAATAAAGCCTGAGTTCGTTGGATAGCCAATTTCAACAAAAAACAACAAAAATACAACATTTTTAAATTTTCAAAATTTTTTATTCTTTACAATTTTCAAAAAAATTATTTTTTTTAATTTTTTTCCTTAAAATATGCGCAAAAACAAACAACTTTTCCTTTCAACACTTTTTTGTACAACAAAAAACAAAAAAGTTATGAATTTTTAAAAAAATTTTCAAATTTAAAAAAAAAAATTTTTTTTGCAATTTTCAAAAAAAAAATTTTTTAAATTTTTTTTTCCATAAAATTTGCGCAAAAACAAACAACTTTTCTTTTGAACACTTTTTTGTACAACAAAAAACAAAAAAGTTATTAATTTTTTTGTCAAAAAAGTGCAAAAAATTGAGATTTATAGTGAGTGAAGCATTAGCAGAAACATGAGGAAACATTAAAATCATATCAAAACTTTCGGTTTTTTTTTTAAAGACAAATTTTGTTAAAAATTTCAAATTATGAACCAAAAAGAACTTAAAATATCCAAAAATTTCGCTCTTTTTTAATTTTTTTTAGTGAAATTTGTTTTTTACATTCTCATCAAAAATGAGAAAGTCTTGGATTTGTGCGATTTTGATAAATTTTCTAATTTTCATAAATCTTTACGTTTCATGACCCCCTGATTCCAAAAAAATGGTTTTTAAAAAAGTGTCTGTCTGTCCGTCTATCTGTCTGTCTGTAGAAATTTTTGTCTCGACGATAACTCGAGTAAATTTTAAAGAATCGACTTGCAATTTGGGGGATTTCTTTAGTCCACTAAAATGAAGCCTGAGTTAGTTTGACAGCCAATTTCAACAAAAAACAACAAAAATACAACATTTTTAAATTTTCAAAATTTTTTATTCTTTACAATTTTCAAAAAATTATTTTTTTAAATTTTTTTCCTTAAAATATGCGCAAAAACAAACAACTTTTCCTTTCAACACTTTTTTGTACAACAAAAAACAAAAATGTTATAAATTTTTAAAAAATTTTCAAATTTTCAAAAAAAAAAATTTTTTTTGCAATTTTCAAAAAAAAAAATTTTTTTTAATTTTTTCCATAAAATATGCGCAAAAACAAACAACGTTTCTTTTGAACACTTTTTTGTACAACAAAAAACAAAAAAGTTATTAATTTTTTTGTCAAAAAAGTGCCAAAAAAAAATTGAGATTTATAGTGAGTGAAGCATTAGCAGAAACATGAAGAAACATTAAAAACATATCAAAACTTTCGGTTTTTTTTTTAAAGACAAATTTTGTTAAAAATTTCAAATTATGAACCAAAAAGAACTCAAAATATCCAAAAATTTTTGCTCTTTTTAATTTTTTCTGTGAAATTTGTTTTTTACATTCTCATCAAAAATGAGAAAGTCTTGGATTTGTGCGATTTTGATAAATTTCTAATTTTCATAAATCTTTACGTTTCATGACTCCCTGATTCCAAAAAAATGGTTTTTAGTAAAGTGTCTGTCTGTCCGTCTATCTGTCTGTATGTAGAAATTTTTGTCTCGACGATAACTTGAATAAATTTTTATGAATCGTCTTGCAATTTGGGGGATTTCTTCAGTCCACTAAAATAAAGCCTGAGTTCGTTGGATAGCCAATTTCAACAAAAAACAACAAAAATACAACATTTTTAAATTTTCAAAATTTTTTATTCTTTACAATTTTCAATAAATTATTTTTTTTAATTTTTTTCCTTAAAATATGCGCAAAAACAAACAACTTTTCCTTTCAACACTTTTTTGTACAACAAAAAACAAAAATGTTATGAAATTTTTTTTAAAAAATTTTCAAATTTTCAAAAAAAAATTTTTTTTTGCAATTTTCAAAAAAAAAAATTTTTTTAATTTTTTCCATAAAATATGCGCAAAAACAAACAACGTTTCTTTTGAACACTTTTTTGTACAACAAAAAACAAAAAAGTTATTAATTTTTTTGTCAAAAAAGTGCAAAAAATTGAGATTTATAATGAGTGAAGCATAAGCAGAAACATGAGGAAACATTAAAATCATATCAAAACTTTCGGTTTTTTTTTTAAAGACAAATTTTGTTAAAAATTTCAAATTATGAACCAAAAAGAACTTAAAATATCCAAAAATTTCGCTCTTTTTTAATTTTTTTTAGTGAAATTTGTTTTTTACATTCTCATCAAAAATGAGAAAGTCTTGGATTTGTGCGATTTTGATAAATTTCTAATTTTCATAAATCTTTACGTTTCATGACCCCCTGATTCCAAAAAAATGGTTTTTAGAAAAGTGTCTGTCTGTCCGTCTATCTGTCTATCTGTAGAAATTTTTGTCTCGACGATAACTCGAGTAAATTTTAAAGAATCGACTTACAATTTGGGGGATTTCTTTAGTCCACTAAAATGAAGCCTGAGTTCGTTGGATAGCCAATTTGAACAAAAAACAACAAAAATACAACATTTTTAAATTTTCAAAATTTTTTATTCTTTACAATTTTCAAAAAAATTATTTTTTTTAAATTTTTTTCCTTAAAATATGCGCAAAAACAAACAACTTTTCCTTTCAACACTTTTTTGTACAACAAAAAAACAAAAACGATATGAATTTTTAAAAAATTTAACAATCTAAAAAAAAAAATTTTTTTTTCAATTTTCAAAAAAAAAATTTTTTTAATTTTTTCCATAAAATATGCGCAAAAACAAACAACTTTTCTTTTGAACACTTTTTTGTACAACAAAAAACAAAAAAGTTATTAATTTTTTTGTCAAAAAAGTGCAAAAAATTGAGATTTATAGTGAGTGAAGCATTAACAGAAACATGAGGAAACATTAAAAACATATCAAAACTTTCGGTTTTTTTTTTAAAGACAAATTTAGGTAAATATACCAAATTATGAACAAAAAAGAACTGAAAATATCCCAAAATTTTGCACTTTTTAAATTTTTTACGTAAAATTTGTTTTTACATTCTTATCAAAAATGAGAAATTCTTGGATTTGTGCGATTTTGATAAATTTCTAATTTTCATAAATCTTTACGTTTCATGACCCCCTGATTCCAAAAAAATGGTTTTTAGAAAAGTGTCTGTCTGTCCGTCTATCTGTCTGTCTGTAGAAATTTTTGTCTCGACGATAACTCGAGTAAATTTTAAAGAATCGACTTGCAATTTGGGGGATTTCTTTAGTCCACTAAAATGAAGCCTGAGTTAGTTTGACAGCCAATTTCAACAAAAAACAACAAAAATACAACATTTTTAAATTTTCAAAATTTTTTATTCTTTACAATTTTCAAAAAATTATTTTTTTAAATTTTTTCCTTAAAATATGCGCAAAAACAAACAACTTTTCCTTTCAACACTTTTTTGTACAACAAAAAACAAAAATGTTATGAATTTTTAAAAAATTTTCAAATTTTCAAAAAAAAAATTTTTTTTTGCAATTTTCAAAAAAAAAAAAATTTTTTTAATTTTTTCCATAAAATATGCGCAAAAACAAACAACGTTTCTTTTGAACACTTTTTTGTACAACAAAAAACAAAAAAGTTATTAATTTTTTTGTCAAAAAAGTGCAAAAAATTGAGATTTATAGTGAGTGAACCATTAGCAGAAACATGAGGAAACATTAAAAACATATCAAAACTTTCGGTTTTTTTTTTAAAGACAAATTTTGTTAAAAATTTCAAATTATGAACCAAAAAGAACTCAAAATATCCAAAAATTTTGCTCTTTTTAATTTTTTCTGTGAAATTTGTTTTTTACATTCTCATCAAAAATGAGAAAGTCTTGGATTTGTGCGATTTTGATAAATTTCTAATTTTCAAAAATCTTTACGTTTTCATGACCCCCTGATTCCAAAAAAATGGTTTTTAGAAAAGTGTCTGTCTGTCCGTCTATCTGTCTGTCTGTAGAAATTTTTGTCTCGACGATAACTCGAGTAAATTTTAAAGAATCGACTTGCAAATTGAGGGATTTCTTTAGTCCACTAAAGTGAAGCCTGAGTTCGTTGGACAGCCAATTTCAACAAAAAACAACAAAAATACAAAATTTTGAAATTTTCAAAATTTTTTTATTCTTTACAATTTTCAAAAAATTATTTTTTTAAATTTTTTATTTTAAAATATGAGCAAATACAAACAACTTTTCCTTTCAACACTTTTCCGTACAACAAAAAACAAAAAATGTTCTGAATTTTTAAAAAATTTTCAAATTTTCAAAAAAAAAAATTTTTTTGCAATTTTCAAAAAAAAAATTTTTTTAATTTTTTCCATAAAATATGCGCAAAAACAAACAACGTTTCTTTTGAACACTTTTTTGTACAACAAAAAAACAAAAAAGTTATTAATTTTTTTGTCAAAAAAGTGCAAAAAATTGAGATTTATAGTGAGTGAAGTATTAGCAGAAACATGAAGAAACATTAAAAACATATCAAAACTTTCGGTTTTTTTTTTAAAGACAAATTTTGTTAAAAATTTCAAATTATGAACCAAAAAGAACTCAAAATATCCAAAAATTTTGCTCTTTTTAATTTTTTCTGTGAAATTTGTTTTTTACATTCTCATCAAAAATGAGAAAGTCTTGGATTTGTGCGATTTTGATAAATTTCTAATTTTCATAAATCTTTACGTTTCAAGACTCCCTGATTCCAAAAAAATGGTTTTTAGTAAAGTGTCTGTCTGTCCGTCTATCTGTCTGTCTGTAGAAATTTTTGTCTCGACGATAACTCGAGTAAATTTTAAAGAATCGACTTGCAATTTGGGGGATTTCTTCAGTCCACTAAAATAAAGCCTGAGTTCGTTGGATAGCCAATTTCAACAAAAAACAACAAAAATACAACATTTTTAAATTTTCAAAATTTTTTATTCTTTACAATTTTCAAAAAAATTATTTTTTTTAATTTTTTTCCTTAAAATATGCGCAAAAACAAACAACTTTTCCTTTCAACACTTTTTTGTACAACAAAAAACAAAAAATTTATGAATTTTTAAAAAATTTTCAAATTTAAAAAAAAAATTTTTTTTTGCAATTTTCAAAAAAAAATTTTTTTAATTTTTTCCATAAAATTTGCGCAAAAACAAACAACTTTTCTTTTGAACACTTTTTTGTACAACAAAAAACAAAAAAGTTATTAATTTTTTTGTCAAAAAAGTGCAAAAAATTGAGATTTATAGTGAGTGAAGCATTAGCAGAAACATGAGGAAACATTAAAATCATATCAAAACTTTCGGTTTTTTTTTTAAAGACAAATTTTGTTAAAAATTTCAAATTATGAACCAAAAAGAACTTAAAATATCCAAAATTTTCGGTCTTTTTTAATTTTTTTTGTGAACTTTGTTTTTTACATTCTCATCAAAAATGAGAAAGTCTTGGATTTGTGCGATTTTGATAAATTTCTAATTTTCATAAATCTTTACGTTTCATGACCCCCTGATTCCAAAAAAATGGTTTTTAGAAAAGTGTCTGTCTGTCCGTCTATCTGTCTATCTGTAGAAATTTTTGTCTCGACGATAACTCGAGTAAATTTTAAAGAATCGACTTGCAATTTGGGGGATTTCTTTAGTCCACTAAAATGAAGCCTGAGTTCGTTGGATAGCCAATTTGAACAAAAAACAACAAAAATACAACATTTTTAAATTTTCAAAATTTTTTATTCTTTACAATTTTCAAAAAAATTATTTTTTTTTATTTTTTTCCTTAAAATATGCGCAAAAACAAACAACTTTTCCTTTCAACACTTTTTTGTACAACAAAAAACAAAAAAGTTATGAATTTTTAAAAAATTTTCAAATTTAAAAAAACAAATTTTGTTTGCAATTTTCAAAAAAAAAAAAATTTTTTTAATTTTTTCCATAAAATATGCGCAAAAACAACAAACAACTTTTCTTTTGAACACTTTTTTGTACAACAAAAAACAAAAAAGTTATTAATTTTTTTGTCAAAAAAGTGCAAAAAATTGAGATTTATAGTGAGTGAAGCATTAACAGAAACATGAGGAAACATTAAAAACATATCAAAACTTTCGGTTTTTTTTTAAAGACAAATTTAGGTAAATATAAGAAATTATGAACAAAAAAGAACTCAAAATATCCAAAATTTTTGCTCTTTTTAATTTTTTCTGTGAAATTTGTTTTTTACATTCTCATCAAAAATGAGAAAGTCTTGGATTTGTGCGATTTTGATAAATTTCTAATTTTCATAAATCTTTACGTTTCATGACCCCCTGATTCCAAAAAAATGGTTTTTAGAAAAGTGTCTGTCTGTCCGTCTATCTGTCTGTCTGTAGAAATTTTTGTCTCGACGATAACTCGAGTAAATTTTAAAGAATCGACTTGCAATTTGGGGGATTTCTTTAGTCCACTAAAATGAAGCCTGAGTTAGTTTGACAGCCAATTTCAACAAAAAACAACAAAAATACAACATTTTTAAATTTTCAAAATTTTTTATTCTTTACAATTTTCAAAAAATTATTTTTTTAAATTTTTTTCCTTAAAATATGCGCAAAAACAAACAAACAACTTTTCCTTTCAACACTTTTCCGTACAACAAAAAACAAAAATGTTATGAATTTTTAAAAAATTTTCAAATTTTCAAAAAAAAATTTTTTTTGCAATTTTCAAAAAAAAAAATTTTTTTAATTTTTTCCATAAAATATGCGCAAAAACAAACAACGTTTCTTTTGAACACTTTTTTGTACAACAAAAAACAAAAAAGTTATTAATTTTTTTGTCAAAAAAGTGCAAAAAATTGAGATTTATAGTGAGTGAACCATTAGGAGAAACATGAGGAAACATTTAAAAAAACATATCAAACCTTTCGGTTTTTTTTTTAAAGACAAATTTTGTTAAAAATTTCAAATTATGAACCAAAAAGAACTCAAAATATCCAAAAATTTTGCTCTTTTTAATTTTTTCTGTGAAATTTGTTTTTTACATTCTCATCAAAAATGAGAAAGTCTTGGATTTGTGCGATTTTGATAAATTTCTAATTTTCATAAATCTTTACGTTTCATGACCCCCTGATTCCAAAAAAATGGTTTTTAGAAAAGTGTCTGTCTGTCCGTCTATCTGTCTGTCTGTAGAAATTTTTGTCTCGACGATAACTCGAGTAAATTTTAAAGAATCGACTTGCAAATTGAGGGATTTCTTTAGTCCACTAAAGTGAAGCCTGAGTTCGTTGGACAGCCAATTTCAACAAAAAACAACAAAAATACAACATTTTTAAATTTTCAAAATTTTTTATTCTTTACAATTTTCAAAAAATTATTTTTTTAAATTTTTTATTTTAAAATATGAGCAAATACAAACAACTTTTCCTTTCAACACTTTTCCGTACAACAAAAAACAAAAATGTTATGAATTTTTAAAAAATTTTCAAATTTAAAAAAAAAAATTTTTTTTGCAATTTTCAAAAAAAAATTTTTTAATTTTTTCCATAAAATATGCGTAAAAACAAACAACTTTTCTTTTGAACACTTTTTTGTACAACAAAAAACAAAAAAGTTATTCTCAAAAAAGTGCAAAAAATTGAGATTTATAGTGAGTGAAGCATTAGCAGAAACATGAAGAAACATTAAAAAAATATCAAAACTTTCGGTTTTTTATTTTAAAGGCAAATTTTGTTAAAAATTTCATATTATGAACCAAAAAGAACTTAAAATATCCAAAAATTTCGCTCTTTTTTAATTTTTTTAGTGAAATTTGTTTTTTACATTCTCATCAAAAATGAGAAAGTCTTGGATTTGTGCGATTTTGAGAAATTTCTAATTTTCATAAATCTTTACGTTTCATGACCCCCTGATTCCAAAAAAATGGTTTTTAGAAAAGTGTCTGTCTGTCCGTCTATCTGTCTGTCTGTAGAAATTTTTGTCTCGACGATAACTCGAGTAAATTTTAAAGAATCGACTTGCAATTTGGGGGATTTCTTTAGTCCACTAAAATGAAACCTGAGTTCGTTGGACAGCCAATTTCAACAAAAAACAACAAAAATACAACATTTTTAAATTTTCAAAATTTTTTATTCTTTACAATTTTCAAAAAATTATTTTTTTTTATTTTTTTCCTTAAAATATGCGCAAAAACAAACAACTTTTCCTTTCAACACTTTTTTGTACAACAAAAAACAAAAAAGTTATGAATTTTTAAAAAATTTTCAAATTTAAAAAAACAAATTTTGTTTGCAATTTTCAAAAAAAAATTTTTTTTTAATTTTTTTCATAAAATATGCGCAAAAACAAACAACTTTTCTTTTGAACACTTTTTTGTACAACAAAAAAGAAAAAAGTTATTAATTTTTTTGTCAAAAAAGTGCAAAAAATTGAGATTTATAGTGAGTGAACCATTAGCAGAAACATGAAGAAACATTAAAAACATATCAAAACTTTCAATTTTTTTTAGATGACAAATTTTGGTAAATATAAGAAATTATGAACAAAAAAGAACTCAAAATATCCAAAAATTTTGCTCTTTTAAATTTTTTCTGTGAAATTTGTTTTTTACATTCTCATCAAAAATGAGAAAGTCTTGGATTTGTGCGATTTTGAGAAATTTCTAATTTTCATAAATCTTTACGTTTCATGACCCCCTGATTCCAAAAAAATGGTTTTTAGAAAAGTGTCTGTCTGTCAGTCTATCTGTCTGTCTGTAGAAATTTTTGACTCGACGATAACTCGAGTAAATTTTAAAGAATCGACTTGCAATTTGGGGGATTTCTTTAGTCCACTAAAATGAAGCCTGAGTTCGTTGGATAGCCAATTTCAACAAAAAACAACAAAAATACAACATTTTCAAATTTTCAAAATTTTTTATTCTTTACAATTTAGAAAAAAAATTTTTTTAATTTTTTCCTTAAAATATGCGCAAAAACAAACAACTTTTCCTTTCAACACTTTTTTGTACAACAAAAAACAAAAAAGTTATGAATTTTTAAAAAATTTTCAAATTTAAAAAAAAAAATTTTGTTTGCAATTTTCAAAAAAAAAATTTTTTTAATTTTTTCCATAAAATATGCGCAAAAACAAACAACTTTTCTTTTGAACACTTTTTTGTACAACAAAAAACAAAAAAGTTATTAATTTTTTTGTCAAAAAAGTGCAAAAAATTGAGATTTATAGTGAGTGAAGCATTAACAGAAACATGAGGAAACATTAAAAACATATCAAAACTTTCGGTTTTTTTTTTAAAGACAAATTTAGGTAAATATAAGAAATTATGAACAAAAAAGAACTCAAAATATCCAAAATTTTTGCTCTTTTTAATTTTTTCTGTGAAATTTGTTTTTTACATTCTCATCAAAAATGAGAAAGTCTTGGATTTGTGCGATTTTGATAAATTTCTAATTTTCATAAATCTTTACGTTTCATGACCCCCTGATTCCAAAAAAATGGTTTTTAGAAAAGTGTCTGTCTGTCCGTCTATCTGTCTGTCTGTAGAAATTTTTGTCTCGACGATAACTCGAGTAAATTTTAAAGAATCGACTTGCAATTTGGGGGATTTCTTTAGTCCACTAAAATGAAGCCTGAGTTAGTTTGACAGCCAATTTCAACAAAAAACAACAAAAATACAACATTTTTAAATTTTCAAAATTTTTTATTCTTTACAATTTTCAAAAAATTATTTTTTTAAATTTTTTTCCTTAAAATATGCGCAAAAACAAACAACTTTTCCTTTCAATACTTTTTTGTACAACAAAAAACAAAAATGTTATGAATTTTTAAAAAATTTTCAAATTTTCAAAAAAAAATTTTTTTTGCAATTTTCAAAAAAAAAAATTTTTTTAATTTTTTCCATAAAATATGCGCAAAAACAAACAACGTTTCTTTTGAACACTTTTTTGTACAACAAAAAACAAAAAAGTTATTAATTTTTTTGTCAAAAAAGTGCAAAAAATTGAGATTTATAGTGAGTGAACCATTAGCAGAAACATGAGGAAACATTAAAAACATCAAAACTTTCGGTTTTTTTTTTAAAGACAAATTTTGTTAAAAATTTCAAATTATGAACCAAAAAGAACTCAAAATAT
>JAVJHS010000591.1:0-20000 GCA_032873175.1 Leptopilina drosophilae | reverse complement strand
TATTCTATCATTTTTCTAAGTGGTTTTTTTCGCTGTTTTATTTTCACTAAAATTCAAAAAATGCAAAAAAGGGGTAACTTTAAACTGCTGTAACTCTAAAACGGCTAATGGAATCGTTCTCAAAGTGTGAGCGTTGGAAAGCTGAAGCTTTCTCCTTTCCAAAGCACTACAATAACTTTATTCTATCATTTTTCTAAGTGGTTTTTTTCGCTGTTTTATTTTCACTAAAATTCAAAAAATGCAAAAAAGGGGTAACTTTAAACTGCTGTAACTCTAAAACGGCTAATGGAATCGTTCTCAAAGTGTGAGCGTTGGAAAGCTGAAGCTTTCACCTTTCCAAAGCACTACAATAACTTTATTCTATCATTTTTCTAAGTGGTTTTTTTCGCTGTTTTATTTTCACTAAAATTCAAAAAATGCAAAAAAGGGGTAACTTTAAACTGCTGTAACTCTAAAACGGCTAATGGAATCGTTCTCAAAGTGTGAGCGTTGGAAAGCTGAAGCTTTCACCTTTCCAAAGCACTACAATAACTTTATTCTATCATTTTTCTAAGTGGTTTTTTTCGCTGTTTTATTTTCACTAAAATTCAAAAAATGCAAAAAAGGGGTAACTTTAAACTGCTGTAACTCTAAAACGGCTAATGGAATTGTTCTCAAAGTGTGAGCGTTGGAAAGCTGAAGCTTTCACCTTTCCAAAGCACTACAATAACTTTATTCTATCATTTTTCTAAGTGGTTTTTTTCGCTGTTTTATTTTCACTAAAATTCAAAAAATGCAAAAAAGGGGTAACTTTAAACTGCTGTAACTCTAAAACGGCTAATGGAATCGTTCTCAAAGTGTGAGCGTTGGAAAGCTGAAGCTTTCACCTTTCCAAAGCACTACAATAACTTTATTCTATCATTTTTCTAAGTGGTTTTTTTTTGCTGTTTTATTTTCACTAAAATTCAAAAAATGCAAAAAAGGGGTAACTTTAAACTGCTGTAACTCTAAAACGGCTAATGGAATTGTTCTCAAAGTGTGAGCGTTGGAAAGCTGAAGCTTTCACCTTTCCAAAGCACTACAATAACTTTATTCTATCATTTTTCTAAGTGGTTTTTTTCGCTGTTTTATTTTCACTAAAATTCAAAAAATGCAAAAAAGGGGTAACTTTAAACTGCTGTAACTCTAAAACGGCTAATGGAATTGTTCTCAAAGTGTGAGCGTTGGAAAGCTGAAGCTTTCACCTTTCCAAAGCACTACAATAACTTTATTCTATCATTTTTCTAAGTGGTTTTTTTCGCTGTTTTATTTTCACTAAAATTCAAAAAATGCAAAAAAGGGGTAACTTTAAACTGCTGTAACTCTAAAACGGCTAATGGAATCGTTCTCAAAGTGTGAGCGTTGGAAAGCTGAAGCTTTCGTCTTTCCAAAGCACTACAATAACTTTATTCTATCATTTTTCTAAGTGGTTTTTTTCGCTGTTTTATTTTCACTAAAATTCAAAAAATGCAAAAAAGGGGTAACTTTAAACTGCTGTAACTCTAAAACGGCTAATGGAATCGTTCTCAAAGTGTGAGCGTTGGAAAGCTGAAGCTTTCACCTTTCCAAAGCACTACAATAACTTTATTCTATCATTTTTCTAAGTGGTTTTTTTCGCAGTTTTATTTTCACTAAAATTCAAAAAATGCAAAAAAGGGGTAACTTTAAACTGCTGTAACTCTAAAACGGCTAATGGAATCGTTCTCAAAGTGTGAGCGTTGGAAAGCTGAAGCTTTCACCTTTCCAAAGCACTACAATAACTTTATTCTATCATTTTTCTAAGTGGTTTTTTTCGCTGTTTTATTTTCACTAAAATTCAAAAAATGCAAAAAAGGGGTAACTTTAAACTGCTGTAACTCTAAAACGGCTAATGGAATCGTTCTCAAAGTGTGAGCGTTGGAAAGCTGAAGCTTTCACCTTTCCAAAGCACTACAATAACTTTATTCTATCATTTTTCTAAGTGGTTTTTTTCGCTGTTTTATTTTCACTAAAATTCAAAAAATGCAAAAAAGGGGTAACTTTAAACTGCTGTAACTCTAAAACGGCTAATGGAATCGTTCTCAAAGTGTGAGCGTTGGAAAGCTGAAGCTTTCTCCTTTCCAAAGCACTACAATAACTTTATTCTATCATTTTTCTAAGTGGTTTTTTTCGCTGTTTTATTTTCACTAAAATTCAAAAAATGCAAAAAAGGGGTAACTTTAAACTGCTGTAACTCTAAAACGGCTAATGGAATCGTTCTCAAAGTGTGAGCGTTGGAAAGCTGAAGCTTTCACCTTTCCAAAGCACTACAATAACTTTATTCTATCATTTTTCTAAGTGGTTTTTTTCGCTGTTTTATTTTCACTAAAATTCAAAAAATGCAAAAAAGGGGTAACTTTAAACTGCTGTAACTCTAAAACGGCTAATGGAATCGTTCTCAAAGTGTGAGCGTTGGAAAGCTGAAGCTTTCACCTTTCCAAAGCACTACAATAACTTTATTCTATCATTTTTCTAAGTGGTTTTTTTCGCTGTTTTATTTTCACTAAAATTTAAAAAATGCAAAAAAGGGGTAACTTTAAACTGCTGTAACTCTAAAACGGCTAATGGAATTGTTCTCAAAGTGTGAGCGTTGGAAAGCTGAAGCTTTCACCTTTCCAAAGCACTACAATAACTTTATTCTATCATTTTTCTAAGTGGTTTTTTTCGCTGTTTTATTTTCACTAAAATTCAAAAAATGCAAAAAAGGGGTAACTTTGAACTGCTGTAACTCTAAAACGGCTAATGGAATCGTTCTCAAAGTGTGAGCTTTGGAAAGCTGAAGCTTTCACCTTTCCAAAGCACTACAATAACTTTATTCTATCATTTTTCTAAGTGGTTTTTTTCGCTGTTTTATTTTCACTAAAATTCAAAAAATGCAAAAAAGGGGTAACTTTAAACTGCTGTAACTCTAAAACGGCTAATGGAATCGTTCTCAAAGTGTGAGCGTTGGAAAGCTGAAGCTTTCACCTTTCCAAAGCACTACAATAACTTTATTCTATTATTTTTCTAAGTGGTTTTTTTCGCTGTTTTATTTTCACTAAAATTCAAAAAATGCAAAAAAGGGGTAACTTTAAACTGCTGTAACTCTAAAACGGCTAATGGAATTGTTCTCAAAGTGTGAGCGTTGGAAAGCTGAAGCTTTCACCTTTCCAAAGCACTACAATAACTTTATTCTATCATTTTTCTAAGTGGTTTTTTTCGCTGTTTTATTTTCACTAAAATTCAAAAAATGCAAAAAAGGGGTAACTTTAAACTGCTGTAACTCTAAAACGGCTAATGGAATCGTTCTCAAAGTGTGAGCGTTGGAAAGCTGAAGCTTTCACCTTTCCAAAGCACTACAATAACTTTATTCTATCATTTTTCTAAGTGGTTTTTTTCGCTGTTTTATTTTCACTAAAATTCAAAAAATGCAAAAAAGGGGTAACTTTAAACTGCTGTAACTCTAAAACGGCTAATGGAATCGTTCTCAAAGTGTGAGCGTTGGAAAGCTGAAGCTTTCATCTTTCCAAAGCACTACAATAACTTTATTCTATCATTTTTCTAAGTGGTTTTTTTCGCTGTTTTATTTTCACTAAAATTCAAAAAATGCAAAAAAGGGGTAACTTTAAACTGCTGTAACTCTAAAACGGCTAATGGAATCGTTCTCAAAGTGTGAGCGTTGGAAAGCTGAAGCTTTCTCCTTTCCAAAGCACTACAATAACTTTATTCTATCATTTTTCTAAGTGGTTTTTTTCGCTGTTTTATTTTCACTAAAATTCAAAAAATGCAAAAAAGGGGTAACTTTAAACTGCTGTAACTCTAAAACGGCTAATGGAATCGTTCTCAAAGTGTGAGCGTTGGAAAGCTGAAGCTTTCACCTTTCCAAAGCACTACAATAACTTTATTCTATCATTTTTCTAAGTGGTTTTTTTCGCTGTTTTATTTTCACTAAAATTCAAAAAATGCAAAAAAGGGGTAACTTTAAACTGCTGTAACTCTAAAACGGCTAATGGAATCGTTCTCAAAGTGTGAGCGTTGGAAAGCTGAAGCTTTCACCTTTCCAAAGCACTACAATAACTTTATTCTATCATTTTTCTAAGTGGTTTTTTTCGCTGTTTTATTTTCACTAAAATTCAAAAAATGCAAAAAAGGGGTAACTTTAAACTGCTGTAACTCTAAAACGGCTAATGGAATTGTTCTCAAAGTGTGAGCGTTGGAAAGCTGAAGCTTTCACCTTTCCAAAGCACTACAATAACTTTATTCTATCATTTTTCTAAGTGGTTTTTTTCGCTGTTTTATTTTCACTAAAATTCAAAAAATGCAAAAAAGGGGTAACTTTAAACTGCTGTAACTCTAAAACGGCTAATGGAATCGTTCTCAAAGTGTGAGCGTTGGAAAGCTGAAGCTTTCACCTTTCCAAAGCACTACAATAACTTTATTCTATCATTTTTCTAAGTGGTTTTTTTCGCTGTTTTATTTTCACTAAAATTCAAAAAATGCAAAAAAGGGGTAACTTTAAACTGCTGTAACTCTAAAACGGCTAATGGAATCGTTCTCAAAGTGTGAGCGTTGGAAAGCTGAAGCTTTCACCTTTCCAAAGCACTACAAAAACTTTATTCTATCATTTTTCTAAGTGGTTTTTTTCGCTGTTTTATTTTCACTAAAATTCAAAAAATGCAAAAAAGGGGTAACTTTAAACTGCTGTAACTCTAAAACGGCTAATGGAATCGTTCTCAAAGTGTGAGCGTTGGAAAGCTGAAGCTTTCACCTTTCCAAAGCACTACAATAACTTTATTCTATCATTTTTCTAAGTGGTTTTTTTCGCTGTTTTATTTTCACTAAAATTCAAAAAATGCAAAAAAGGGGTAACTTTAAACTGCTGTAACTCTAAAACGGCTAATGGAATCGTTCTCAAAGTGTGAGCGTTGGAAAGCTGAAGCTTTCATCTTTCCAAAGCACTACAATAACTTTATTCTATCATTTTTCTAAGTGGTTTTTTTCGCTGTTTTATTTTCACTAAAATTCAAAAAATGCAAAAAAGGGGTAACTTTAAACTGCTGTAACTCTAAAACGGCTAATGGAATCGTTCTCAAAGTGTGAGCGTTGGAAAGCTGAAGCTTTCACCTTTCCAAAGCACTACAATAACTTTATTCTATCATTTTTCTAAGTGGTTTTTTTCGCTGTTTTATTTTCACTAAAATTCAAAAAATGCAAAAAAGGGGTAACTTTAAACTGCTGTAACTCTAAAACGGCTAATGGAATCGTTCTCAAAGTGTGAGCGTTGGAAAGCTGAAGCTTTCACCTTTCCAAAGCACTACAAAAACTTTATTCTATCATTTTTCTAAGTGGTTTTTTTCGCTGTTTTATTTTCACTAAAATTCAAAAAATGCAAAAAAGGGGTAACTTTAAACTGCTGTAACTCTAAAACGGCTAATGGAATCGTTCTCAAAGTGTGAGCGTTGGAAAGCTGAAGCTTTCACCTTTCCAAAGCACTACAATAACTTTATTCTATCATTTTTCTAAGTGGTTTTTTTCGCTGTTTTATTTTCACTAAAATTCAAAAAATGCAAAAAAGGGGTAACTTTAAACTGCTGTAACTCTAAAACGGCTAATGGAATCGTTCTCAAAGTGTGAGCGTTGGAAAGCTGAAGCTTTCATCTTTCCAAAGCACTACAATAACTTTATTCTATCATTTTTCTAAGTGGTTTTTTTCGCTGTTTTATTTTCACTAAAATTCAAAAAATGCAAAAAAGGGGTAACTTTAAACTGCTGTAACTCTAAAACGGCTAATGGAATCGTTCTCAAAGTGTGAGCGTTGGAAAGCTGAAGCTTTCACCTTTCCAAAGCACTACAATAACTTTATTCTATCATTTTTCTAAGTGGTTTTTTTCGCTGTTTTATTTTCACTAAAATTCAAAAAATGCAAAAAAGGGGTAACTTTAAACTGCTGTAACTCTAAAACGGCTAATGGAATCGTTCTCAAAGTGTGAGCGTTGGAAAGCTGAAGCTTTCACCTTTCCAAAGCACTACAATAACTTTATTGTATCATTTTTCCAAGTGGTTTTTTTCGCTGTTTTATTTTCACTAAAATTCAAAAAATGCAAAAAAGGGGTAACTTTAAACTGCTGTAACTCTAAAACGGCTAATGGAATCGTTCTCAAAGTGTGAGCGTTGGAAAGCTGAAGCTTTCACCTTTCCAAAGCACTACAATAACTTTATTCTATCATTTTTCTAAGTGGTTTTTTTCGCTGTTTTATTTTCACTAAAATTCAAAAAATGCAAAAAAGGGGTAACTTTAAACTGCTGTAACTCTAAAACGGCTAATGGAATCGTTCTCAAAGTGTGAGCGTTGGAAAGCTGAAGCTTTCACCTTTCCAAAGCACTACAATAACTTTATTCTATCATTTTTCTAAGTGGTTTTTTTCGCTGTTTTATTTTCACTAAAATTCAAAAAATGCAAAAAAGGGGTAACTTTAAACTGCTGTAACTCTAAAACGGCTAATGGAATCGTTCTCAAAGTGTGAGCGTTGGAAAGCTGAAGCTTTCACCTTTCCAAAGCACTACAAAAACTTTATTCTATCATTTTTCTAAGTGGTTTTTTTCGCTGTTTTATTTTCACTAAAATTCAAAAAATGCAAAAAAGGGGTAACTTTAAACTGCTGTAACTCTAAAACGGCTAATGGAATCGTTCTCAAAGTGTGAGCGTTGGAAAGCTGAAGCTTTCACCTTTCCAAAGCACTACAAAAACTTTATTCTATCATTTTTCTAAGTGGTTTTTTTTGCTGTTTTATTTTCACTAAAATTCAAAAAATGCAAAAAAGGGGTAACTTTAAACTGCTGTAACTCTAAAACGGCTAATGGAATCGTTCTCAAAGTGTGAGCGTTGGAAAGCTGAAGCTTTCACCTTTCCAAAGCACTACAATAACTTTATTCTATCATTTTTCTAAGTGGTTTTTTTCGCTGTTTTATTTTCACTAAAATTCAAAAAATGCAAAAAAGGGGTAACTTTAAACTGCTGTAACTCTAAAACGGCTAATGGAATCGTTCTCAAAGTGTGAGCGTTGGAAAGCTGAAGCTTTCATCTTTCCAAAGCACTACAATAACTTTATTCTATCATTTTTCTAAGTGGTTTTTTTCGCTGTTTTATTTTCACTAAAATTCAAAAAATGCAAAAAAAGGGGTAACTTTAAACTGCTGTAACTCTAAAACGGCTAATGGAATTGTTCTCAAAGTGTGAGCGTTGGAAAGCTGAAGCTTTCACCTTTCCAAAGCACTACAATAACTTTATTCTATCATTTTTCTAAGTGGTTTTTTTCGCTGTTTTATTTTCACTAAAATTCAAAAAATGCAAAAAAGGGGTAACTTTAAACTGCTGTAACTCTAAAACGGCTAATGGAATCGTTCTCAAAGTGTGAGCGTTGGAAAGCTGAAGCTTTCACCTTTCCAAAGCACTACAATAACTTTATTCTATCATTTTTCTAAGTGGTTTTTTTCGCTGTTTTATTTTTACTAAAATTCAAAAAATGCAAAAAAGGGGTAACTTTAAACTGCTGTAACTCTAAAACGGCTAATGAAATTGTTCTCAAAGTGTGAGCGTTGGAAAGCTGAAGCTTTTACCTTTCCAAAGCACTACAATAACTTTATTCTATCATTTTTCTAAGTGGTTTTTTTCGCTGTTTTATTTTCACTAAAATTCAAAAAATGCAAAAAAGGGGTAACTTTAAACTGCTGTAACTCTAAAACGGCTAATGGAATCGTTCTCAAAGTGTGAGCGTTGGAAAGCTGAAGCTTTCACCTTTCCAAAGCACTACAAAAACTTTATTCTATCATTTTTCTAAGTGGTTTTTTTCGCTGTTTTATTTTCACTAAAATTCAAAAAATGCAAAAAAGGGGTAACTTTAAACTGCTGTAACTCTAAAACGGCTAATGGAATCGTTCTCAAAGTGTGAGCGTTGGAAAGCTGAAACTTTCATCTTTCCAAAGCACTACAAAAACTTTATTCTATCATTTTTCTAAGTGGTTTTTTTCGCTGTTTTATTTTCACTAAAATTCAAAAAATGCAAAAAAGGGGTAACTTTAAACTGCTGTAACTCTAAAACGGCTAATGGAATCGTTCTCAAAGTGTGAGCGTTGGAAAGCTGAAGCTTTCATCTTTCCAAAGCACTACAATAACTTTATTCTATCATTTTTCTAAGTGGTTTTTTTCGCTGTTTTATTTTCACTAAAATTCAAAAAATGCAAAAAAGGGGTAACTTTAAACTGCTGTAACTCTAAAACGGCTAATGGAATCGTTCTCAAAGTGTGAGCGTTGGAAAGCTGAAACTTTCATCTTTCCAAAGCACTACAAAAACTTTATTCTATCATTTTTCTAAGTGGTTTTTTTCGCTGTTTTATTTTCACTAAAATTCAAAAAATGCAAAAAAGGGGTAACTTTAAACTGCTGTAACTCTAAAACGGCTATTGGAATCGTTCTCAAAGTGTGAGCGTTGGAAAGCTGAAGCTTTCATCTTTCCAAAGCACTACAATAACTTTATTCTATCATTTTTCTAAGTGGTTTTTTTCGCTGTTTTATTTTCACTAAAATTCAAAAAATGCAAAAAAGGGGTAACTTTAAACTGCTGTAACTCTAAAACGGCTAATGGAATCGTTCTCAAAGTGTGAGCGTTGGAAAGCTGAAGCTTTCACCTTTCCAAAGCACTACAAAAACTTTATTCTATCATTTTTCTAAGTGGTTTTTTTCGCTGTTTTATTTTCACTAAAATTCAAAAAATGCAAAAAAGGGGTAACTTTAAACTGCTGTAACTCTAAAACGGCTATTGGAATCGTTCTCAAAGTGTGAGCGTTGGAAAGCTGAAGCTTTCACCTTTCCAAAGCACTACAAAAACTTTATTCTATCATTTTTCTAAGTGGTTTTTTTCGCTGTTTTATTTTCACTAAAATTCAAAAAATGCAAAAAAGGGGTAACTTTAAACTGCTGTAACTCTAAAACGGCTATTGGAATCGTTCTCAAAGTGTGAGCGTTGGAAAGCTGAAGCTTTCATCTTTCCAAAGCACTACAAAAACTTTATTCTATCATTTTTCTAAGTGGTTTTTTTCGCTGTTTTATTTTCACTAAAATTCAAAAAATGCAAAAAAGGGGTAACTTTAAACTGCTGTAACTCTAAAACGGCTATTGGAATCGTTCTCAAAGTGTGAGCGTTGGAAAGCTGAAGCTTTCACCTTTCCAAAGCACTACAAAAACTTTATTCTATCATTTTTCTAAGTGGTTTTTTTCGCTGTTTTATTTTCACTAAAATTCAAAAAATGCAAAAAAGGGGTAACTTTAAACTGCTGTAACTCTAAAACGGCTAATGGAATCGTTCTCAAAGTGTGAGCGTTGGAAAGCTGAAGCTTTCATCTTTCCAAAGCACTACAATAACTTTATTCTATCATTTTTCTAAGTGGTTTTTTTCGCTGTTTTATTTTCACTAAAATTCAAAAAATGCAAAAAAGGGGTAACTTTAAACTGCTGTAACTCTAAAACGGCTAATGGAATCGTTCTCAAAGTGTGAGCGTTGGAAAGCTGAAGCTTTCATCTTTCCAAAGCACTACAATAACTTTATTCTATCATTTTTCTAAGTGGTTTTTTTCGCTGTTTTATTTTCACTAAAATTCAAAAAATGCAAAAAAGGGGTAACTTTAAACTGCTGTAACTCTAAAACGGCTAATGGAATCGTTCTCAAAGTGTGAGCGTTGGAAAGCTGAAGCTTTCACCTTTCCAAAGCACTACAAAAACTTTATTCTATCATTTTTCTAAGTGGTTTTTTTCGCTGTTTTATTTTCACTAAAATTCAAAAAATGCAAAAAAGGGGTAACTTTAAACTGCTGTAACTCTAAAACGGCTAATGGAATCGTTCTCAAAGTGTGAGCGTTGGAAAGCTGAAGCTTTCATCTTTCCAAAGCACTACAAAAACTTTATTCTATCATTTTTCTAAGTGGTTTTTTTCGCTGTTTTATTTTCACTAAAATTCAAAAAATGCAAAAAAGGGGTAACTTTAAACTGCTGTAACTCTAAAACGGCTATTGGAATCGTTCTCAAAGTGTGAGCGTTGGAAAGCTGAAGCTTTCACCTTTCCAAAGCACTACAAAAACTTTATTCTATCATTTTTCTAAGTGGTTTTTTTCGCTGTTTTATTTTCACTAAAATTCAAAAAATGCAAAAAAGGGGTAACTTTAAACTGCTGTAACTCTAAAACGGATAATGGAATCGTTCTCAAAGTGTGAGCGTTGGAAAGCTGAAGCTTTCATCTTTCCAAAGCACTACAAAAACTTTATTCTATCATTTTTCTAAGTGGTTTTTTTCGCTGTTTTATTTTCACTAAAATTCAAAAAATGCAAAAAAGGGGTAACTTTAAACTGCTGTAACTCTAAAACGGCTAATGGAATCGTTCTCAAAGTGTGAGCGTTGGAAAGCTGAAGCTTTCACCTTTCCAAAGCACTACAAAAACTTTATTCTATCATTTTTCTAAGTGGTTTTTTTCGCTGTTTTATTTTCACTAAAATTCAAAAAATGCAAAAAAGGGGTAACTTTAAACTGCTGTAACTCTAAAACGGATAATGGAATCGTTCTCAAAGTGTGAGCGTTGGAAAGCTGAAGCTTTCATCTTTCCAAAGCACTACAAAAACTTTATTCTATCATTTTTCTAAGTGGTTTTTTTCGCTGTTTTATTTTCACTAAAATTCAAAAAATGCAAAAAAGGGGTAACTTTAAACTGCTGTAACTCTAAAACGGCTAATGGAATCGTTCTCAAAGTGTGAGCGTTGGAAAGCTGAAGCTTTCACCTTTCCAAAGCACTACAAAAACTTTATTCTATCATTTTTCTAAGTGGTTTTTTTCGCTGTTTTATTTTCACTAAAATTCAAAAAATGCAAAAAAGGGGTAACTTTAAACTGCTGTAACTCTAAAACGGCTAATGGAATCGTTCTCAAAGTGTGAGCGTTGGAAAGCTGAAGCTTTCATCTTTCCAAAGCACTACAATAACTTTATTCTATCATTTTTCTAAGTGGTTTTTTTCGCTGTTTTATTTTCACTAAAATTCAAAAAATGCAAAAAAGGGGTAACTTTAAACTGCTGTAACTCTAAAACGGCTAATGGAATCGTTCTCAAAGTGTGAGCGTTGGAAAGCTGAAGCTTTCATCTTTCCAAAGCACTACAATAACTTTATTCTATCATTTTTCTAAGTGGTTTTTTTCGCTGTTTTATTTTCACTAAAATTCAAAAAATGCAAAAAAGGGGTAACTTTAAACTGCTGTAACTCTAAAACGGCTAATGGAATCGTTCTCAAAGTGTGAGCGTTGGAAAGCTGAAGCTTTCACCTTTCCAAAGCACTACAAAAACTTTATTCTATCATTTTTCTAAGTGGTTTTTTTCGCTGTTTTATTTTCACTAAAATTCAAAAAATGCAAAAAAGGGGTAACTTTAAACTGCTGTAACTCTAAAACGGCTAATGGAATCGTTCTCAAAGTGTGAGCGTTGGAAAGCTGAAGCTTTCATCTTTCCAAAGCACTACAAAAACTTTATTCTATCATTTTTCTAAGTGGTTTTTTTCGCTGTTTTATTTTCACTAAAATTCAAAAAATGCAAAAAAGGGGTAACTTTAAACTGCTGTAACTCTAAAACGGCTAATGGAATCGTTCTCAAAGTGTGAGCGTTGGAAAGCTGAAGCTTTCACCTTTCCAAAGCACTACAAAAACTTTATTCTATCATTTTTCTAAGTGGTTTTTTTCGCTGTTTTATTTTCACTAAAATTCAAAAAATGCAAAAAAGGGGTAACTTTAAACTGCTGTAACTCTAAAACGGATAATGGAATCGTTCTCAAAGTGTGAGCGTTGGAAAGCTGAAGCTTTCATCTTTCCAAAGCACTACAAAAACTTTATTCTATCATTTTTCTAAGTGGTTTTTTTCGCTGTTTTATTTTCACTAAAATTCAAAAAATGCAAAAAAGGGGTAACTTTAAACTGCTGTAACTCTAAAACGGCTAATGGAATCGTTCTCAAAGTGTGAGCGTTGGAAAGCTGAAGCTTTCACCTTTCCAAAGCACTACAAAAACTTTATTCTATCATTTTTCTAAGTGGTTTTTTTCGCTGTTTTATTTTCACTAAAATTCAAAAAATGCAAAAAAGGGGTAACTTTAAACTGCTGTAACTCTAAAACGGCTAATGGAATCGTTCTCAAAGTGTGAGCGTTGGAAAGCTGAAGCTTTCATCTTTCCAAAGCACTACAAAAACTTTATTCTATCATTTTTCTAAGTGGTTTTTTTCGCTGTTTTATTTTCACTAAAATTCAAAAAATGCAAAAAAGGGGTAACTTTAAACTGCTGTAACTCTAAAACGGCTAATGGAATCGTTCTCAAAGTGTGAGCGTTGGAAAGCTGAAGCTTTCATCTTTCCAAAGCACTACAATAACTTTATTCTATCATTTTTCTAAGTGGTTTTTTTCGCTGTTTTATTTTCACTAAAATTCAAAAAATGCAAAAAAGGGGTAACTTTAAACTGCTGTAACTCTAAAACGGCTAATGGAATCGTTCTCAAAGTGTGAGCGTTGGAAAGCTGAAGCTTTCATCTTTCCAAAGCACTACAAAAACTTTATTCTATCATTTTTCTAAGTGGTTTTTTTCGCTGTTTTATTTTCACTAAAATTCAAAAAATGCAAAAAAGGGGTAACTTTAAACTGCTGTAACTCTAAAACGGCTAATGGAATCGTTCTCAAAGTGTGAGCGTTGGAAAGCTGAAGCTTTCACCTTTCCAAAGCACTACAAAAACTTTATTCTATCATTTTTCTAAGTGGTTTTTTTCGCTGTTTTATTTTCACTAAAATTCAAAAAATGCAAAAAAGGGGTAACTTTAAACTGCTGTAACTCTAAAACGGCTAATGGAATCGTTCTCAAAGTGTGAGCGTTGGAAAGCTGAAGCTTTCATCTTTCCAAAGCACTACAATAACTTTATTCTATCATTTTTCTAAGTGGTTTTTTTCGCTGTTTTATTTTCACTAAAATTCAAAAAATGCAAAAAAGGGGTAACTTTAAACTGCTGTAACTCTAAAACGGCTAATGGAATCGTTCTCAAAGTGTGAGCGTTGGAAAGCTGAAGCTTTCATCTTTCCAAAGCACTACAATAACTTTATTCTATCATTTTTCTAAGTGGTTTTTTTCGCTGTTTTATTTTCACTAAAATTCAAAAAATGCAAAAAAGGGGTAACTTTAAACTGCTGTAACTCTAAAACGGCTAATGGAATCGTTCTCAAAGTGTGAGCGTTGGAAAGCTGAAACTTTCATCTTTCCAAAGCACTACAAAAACTTTATTCTATCATTTTTCTAAGTGGTTTTTTTCGCTGTTTTATTTTCACTAAAATTCAAAAAATGCAAAAAAGGGGTAACTTTAAACTGCTGTAACTCTAAAACGGCTAATGGAATCGTTCTCAAAGTGTGAGCGTTGGAAAGCTGAAGCTTTCACCTTTCCAAAGCACTACAATAACTTTATTCTATCATTTTTCTAAGTGGTTTTTTTCGCTGTTTTATTTTCACTAAAATTCAAAAAATGCAAAAAAGGGGTAACTTTAAACTGCTGTAACTCTAAAACGGCTAATGGAATCGTTCTCAAAGTGTGAGCGTTGGAAAGCTGAAGCTTTCACCTTTCCAAAGCACTACAAAAACTTTATTCTATCATTTTTCTAAGTGGTTTTTTTCGCTGTTTTATTTTCACTAAAATTCAAAAAATGCAAAAAAGGGGTAACTTTAAACTGCTGTAACTCTAAAACGGCTAATGGAATCGTTCTCAAAGTGTGAGCGTTGGAAAGCTGAAGCTTTCATCTTTCCAAAGCACTACAATAACTTTATTCTATCATTTTTCTAAGTGGTTTTTTTCGCTGTTTTATTTTCACTAAAATTCAAAAAATGCAAAAAAGGGGTAACTTTAAACTGCTGTAACTCTAAAACGGCTAATGGAATCGTTCTCAAAGTGTGAGCGTTGGAAAGCTGAAGCTTTCATCTTTCCAAAGCACTACAAAAACTTTATTCTATCATTTTTCTAAGTGGTTTTTTTCGCTGTTTTATTTTCACTAAAATTCAAAAAATGCAAAAAAGGGGTAACTTTAAACTGCTGTAACTCTAAAACGGCTAATGGAATCGTTCTCAAAGTGTGAGCGTTGGAAAGCTGAAGCTTTCACCTTTCCAAAGCACTACAAAAACTTTATTCTATCATTTTTCTAAGTGGTTTTTTTCGCTGTTTTATTTTCACTAAAATTCAAAAAATGCAAAAAAGGGGTAACTTTAAACTGCTGTAACTCTAAAACGGCTATTGGAATCGTTCTCAAAGTGTGAGCGTTGGAAAGCTGAAGCTTTCACCTTTCCAAAGCACTACAAAAACTTTATTCTATCATTTTTCTAAGTGGTTTTTTTCGCTGTTTTATTTTCACTAAAATTCAAAAAATGCAAAAAAGGGGTAACTTTAAACTGCTGTAACTCTAAAACGGCTAATGGAATCGTTCTCAAAGTGTGAGCGTTGGAAAGCTGAAGCTTTCATCTTTCCAAAGCACTACAATAACTTTATTCTATCATTTTTCTAAGTGGTTTTTTTCGCTGTTTTATTTTCACTAAAATTCAAAAAATGCAAAAAAGGGGTAACTTTAAACTGCTGTAACTCTAAAACGGCTAATGGAATCGTTCTCAAAGTGTGAGCGTTGGAAAGCTGAAGCTTTCATCTTTCCAAAGCACTACAATAACTTTATTCTATCATTTTTCTAAGTGGTTTTTTTCGCTGTTTTATTTTCACTAAAATTCAAAAAATGCAAAAAAGGGGTAACTTTAAACTGCTGTAACTCTAAAACGGCTATTGGAATCGTTCTCAAAGTGTGAGCGTTGGAAAGCTGAAGCTTTCATCTTTCCAAAGCACTACAACAACTTTATTCTATCATTTTTCTAAGTGGTTTTTTTCGGTGTTTTATTTTCACTAAAATTCAAAAAATGCAAAAAAAGGGTAACTTTAAACTGCTGTAACTCTAAAACGGCTAATGGAATCGTTCTCAAAGTGTGAGCGTTAGAAAGCTGAAGTTTTCGCCTTTCCAAAGCACTACAATAACTTTATTCTATCATTTTTCTAAGTGGTTTTTTTCGCTGTTTTATTTTCACTAAAATTCAAAAAATGCAAAAAAGGGGTAACTTTAAACTGCTGTAACTCTAAAACGGCTAATGGAATCGTTCTCAAAGTGTGAGCGTTGGAAAGCTGAAGTTTTCGCCTTTCTAAAGCACTACAATAACTTTATTCTATCATTTTTCTAAGTGGTTTTTTTCGCTGTTTTATTTTCACTAAAATTCAAAAAATGCAAGAAAGGGGTAACTTTAAACTGCTGTAACTCTAAAACGGCTAATGGAATCGTTCTCAAAGTGTGAGCGTTGGAAAGCTGAAGCTTTCACCTTTCCAAAGCACTACAATAACTTTATTCTATCATTTTTCTAAGTGGTTTTTTTCGCTGTTTTATTTTCACTAAAATTCAAAAAATGCAAAAAAGGGGTAACTTTAAACTGCTGTAACTCTAAAACGGCTAGGCACGACAGGGGCACGACATGAGTTTGTCGTGAAAGTCCCAGAAAATAATATAATTTTATATTCTCAGTACCTGTCACAAAACTTTTCTTTTTATTTTAAAACAATTTTTGTGTTTTTATTTATTTTAGTTTTTTTTAATTGAATTTTTAAGCAGTAAATGTTAAGAATTTTTTATGCAAAGTGAGAAAACTTCTCACCGTGCGACTGACCGCGTATACTCGAGTTCATTTGTCATTAATTCTTTATTTAAATATTTAACAGAAAATGAAAGATAATTTTATTTGCAATAGGTTGTTTGGAAGTTATAATGAACATTCCAAAAAAATTTTGGCATTTTATAACAATGTTTAATTAATTTACGATGGATGAGAAGTTTCCTCGCCGCCGACGAATCGCGTTACAAAAAAAGATGCGACGTATGGAAGGTTAAAAATCTTCCTTCTAGTATAAATTTGTTTTAAATTGAAAGGGCATATTTTGAATTAAAGATAAGTGAAAATTAAACAATTGTGAATTAAATATAATTAAATAATTATTAATTAATAATCAAGTTTGTTATTTAAACAAACAAATAATAATTTAATTTTTTTAAATTTTCAAAAATAAATATAGAAAATTTTAAAAAATTATAAAAATTGCATGGTTTAATTAAAATATAAATAATTGGAAAAATTGTAAAATACAAAATAAATTAAATTAAACACAATACAAAGTTAGTTTAAATCAAGTAAATGAACAATGAAATAAATTTAATGTTTTTTTTGAATAATTAAAATGAAATAAAAAATACATTTTGGAAAATTAAAAGCATTTAAAATAAAATTAAAGTTAATTAACTTAATTAATAAATTTATTAGACTTACAGTGTCCAGTCTCTGCCATGTCCGGTCTGGTCTCAACACTTCCGTCATATTTATATAAAAATAAAACTTTAAATAGAATGAAAAAAATTGTTCACTATTATTTGTTTTGGTTTAAAAAAATTATGACGTCTACTCATCATAGTTAACACTGTCGAAAAAAAAATTTAACAGTGGTACTTTTTTTTGGATGTATCCATTTCGCGGTAACACAACTGTTTACTTGCCCGGCACGCTCTATACTGAAAAAATTCCACAAGATTTTTCGAAAATTGTTTTTCTCCTCTCTACACTACATTGAGTTCGGCGAGAGACTAAAGTAAACGAAGTGGGAATAGCTACGCGCCAGCTTATCTGCCAGGCGTGGTAGGAAATTGGGCCTACAATTTTGAAAATTCTCACACCCTTCCTCTTCACTTGTTATTGACGGGTCATACGTGGCGTCACAGGGTTGATGACTTCCAAGAGTTAATTCTGATAGAGAAATAAAATTTTTAACATTAAAAAAATTTCTCTCTCACTTTTATAGAAATTTATAATATATTTATGAAATAATTAAATATTAATTGCTTAATAGATTATTAAAAATCTAAAAAAATTAAAATTACTGAAATTGGAAAATGAAATTTTTTAAAATTTGATAAAATAAAATTTTGATTTTTCAGAAATGCTCACCCCAGGGCGCCCGAGGTGACAAAACAAACGATAATGAACTTTCTTTACGAACCTTTTTTTATCTCGGGGCACCCTAGAGCGAGCTTCTCAAAAAAAACACAATATTAATTATTATTTGAAAAATGAAAATAAAATTATTATAAAATTTGAAAAAATGAAATCACTAAAAACTTTTAAAAAATTCAAATCGTTTAAAGTTATAGTTGATTTATAATAACTTTAAAGCTTCTTAAAAATTTACTAAATAATAAGTATTGTTTATAAAATGTTCAGCATTTGACGTTAAATTTCGATAAAATTTAAATTTCAATAAAATTCAAAGCAAATCTACTGTCCAAAAAAATTTATTATTCGTTTTTGAGAAAATAATTAATATTCCTTAGTCGTGATAAAATTATAAACAATCAATATTGTTAAAAAAAAATGTTCAGCAGTTGACATTAAATTTTGAAAAAATTTTAATTTCAATTAAAATTAAATTTAAAGCAAATCTGCTGTTTCTAAAAAAATTATATTTTTTCGACATATCAGTAAATGTATCTGAGACAGCAAAAAAATTATGGACAATAAGTATTGTTTTTAAAATGTACAGCAGTTGACATTAAATTTTTTTCGACACATCAGAAAATGTACCTGAGACAGTAAAAAATTATGAACAATAAGTATTGTTTTTAAAATGTACAGCAGTTGACATTAAATTTTTAAAAAATTGAAATTTTCATTAAAATCAAATTGAAAGCAAATCTACTGTCCAATAAAAATTTATATTTTTTTCGACACCTCAGTTAATGTACTTGTGTGAGCAAAAAATTATAAACAATAAATATTGTTAATAAAATGTACAGCAGTTGACATTAAATTTCGAAAAAATTTTAATTGAAATCAAATTTAAAGCAAAAAAACGTTTCCAAAGCAATTTATATTTTTTTCGACACATCAGTAATTGTACCTGAGTGAGAAAAACATTATAAACAATAAGTATTATTTTTAAAATGTACAGCAGGTAACATTAAATTTCAAAAAAATTCAAATTTCTATTAAATTAAATTTAAAGCAAATCTATTTAAAAAAAAATTTATATTTTTTTCGACACCTCAGGAAATGTAGCTGAGTGAGCAAAAAGTTAAAAACAATAAATATTGTTTATAAAATATACAGCAGTTGTTATTAAACAACGCAACATTGTTAATTTAACACTGGTGATTTTAACACTGGTGTTAAAATAACAATAATACTTATGTATGTTTTATTTTATTATATTATTATTAAAATATTTTTAAAACATTAGGTACAGGAATAATCATGATTGTCGCCGTACCTTCTATTTTACAACTACAATATTATAAAATAAAATATACTTTATATTACTTACAAATTATTTTTTGTAGAGTTAACCGGAAAATTTAACATGAATTCCCTTCTCCTGGTATATGGGTTGCATTTTTGTAGAATTTAAATCATCTAGGCCTAGAAAATTAAGAAAATTTTATGTGATTTATTTGAAATATTTATTTTAAACAATTAGTGATATTTATTAAAACTTATTTCAATAGAGAAATAAATTTATAATTTGAAACTGCTTACCTCAACAAAGGGGACCGAAGAACTATGACAAATTAAAAAAAAATTACGCAGTTAGTTGGGGAAAACCCTCAACGTTGGAAAGAAGAGAAGGGTGAAGTTCTTAAATTGACTTTCCTACTTTTATCCTCGTTTTCGAAAACAAACAAGGACGGAGCGAAAACAATGCTGTGAACAATACCAAGGGTCATCGTTATCTTGTTTAAAATAAGGGATTAATTCCTATCTCCAATTTTTAGATTATGGAAAATTCTTTTCATAATTTTTTCATTACGATTTTTCACAAGAAGAAAATTAAATATACTGTACAGCATAAAGGCGCACTCACACCTTTTCTTACTGCCTGCCTGCCTGCAGGTCGTCATGGTAACACATAAGAGTAAGAGAGTCAGAAAATTTAAATTTGAATTTTCTGACTCTCTTACTCTTATGTGTTACCATGACGACCTGCAGGCAGGCAGTGAGCTGTGCGAGCGCCTTAAATGAAATATAACGAAAAGTTTTTACTCATTTTCTATTTTTAATTCCTAATCATTATAATCCTATTAACTATTTTATTTTTTATTTATTATTTTTAAAAATATTTTTTACATTTACTTTGAAAGTAAACAATTAATGTAAATAAATATTAAAGCAAAAGTAAAATCATGTGTTTCATGCGTCACGTCTGCCAAGCTTGAACCAATCAGAATTAAGAACGCAACTTGTCCAGAAATAGAGAGTACAAAATTTCCCATCTTGTTTCACATCTACAAAAAATATTTTGTCCCTGTCTCTTCTGATTGACAATTTTTGTTATCCTTCGTGTATTTATTCCTTTATTATTATTCTAGTGTAGTTAAATATAATTTCACAGCAAAAATGGTGAGTATTTGATAAATTTGAAAATTAAGCAAAGCGTTCGCTTTTGTGAATAATGAGTAAACTGTTTTTAAAGAACAACATTTGGAGCATGTGGACTACCTAACCTATAAATTTACCATTTTATTAATATTTTGCGGTTTTCCTCGTAATTCCGTATGGTTGACGGAATTAATTAATTTTGAAAGAACCAGAATTTCTCCGAATTAGAACTTTTTGAAATAATTGTCTATTTTATTTGTTATCCTCTGATTTTTTAATTAAAAATCGGCTTTAATTCTTTCAGAAACCGTTGATGTTACACGGGCACGAGCGTGCGATAACGAAAATTAAATACAATCGAGAGGGCGATTTATTATTCTCAGCTAGTAAGGATAAGAAACCAAATGTTTGGTATTCATTGAATGGAGAGAGATTGGGTACATT